>WBNQ01007352.1:22132-37947 GCA_013401375.1 Spizella passerina | reverse complement strand
TAAATGTTAAAATTAATTCAAATTTCCTTGCTTACTGTTCAAGAAAAGTTCCATAACTTAACCCTGGTGGTAAATAGTCTCAATGGTCCAAGCTTTCTTCTCATAGCTGTGAAATCCATGTGTTGCTCATTAGTCAAACTTTAAGCCTTTTTTTAAAGTATAAGGGCTAAAAACTAGGTTTTGGATATGACACAGTCTATTAGCAAGTTAAAAAACATTAATTTGATTCTTGTTATGATTAAATGGTCCTAGAGATACTGACATCTTTATCTTTCACTTTACTGAGGACAACTGAGAACACAGAAACAAAGCAAGAGAGGGTCAGGGAAAAAATTCTTATAACACACAGCAAAAGTTTAATCTGAACAAAATTCCCCTCTGCCTTGAAAACCAGAGCATCAAAGGAGCTAATGTTGAAGTGAAAGCCTGTAGATATGTAGAGAGACAGGAATTCATGCCTTACTCACATGTTACCTAGAAACATCTTCCACAGCTTAAGCAGCTTACAGGTGAAGACAAGGCACAGATAACTTCATTAGTGGTCAGGGGAACCAGTCTCAGTGATGAAGACTGTGGTAGCAGGAGGAAGATAAAAATGAAAAGCTATTTCAGCCATTCTAATATTGAGCCAATCCTCACATTCCCATGAGGCAGAGAAGTGAGCAAAGGTTTTTAGTTTAGAAAGGGGGAAAAAAAAGTAGGTCTGATGTATGGAGAGGAATCCAGGCTGTCAGCTTTAAAATAAACTATTGGATGCACCATGGAGAAAAAAATTGTATAGACATCATGCTCCAAAAATCGTGGGAGTCTCAAAGTCTCAACCTTCTCTTAGAGCTGTGGTAGAGGAAGCACCTAACGCAGAAAAACAACTTGTGGCCTGGTACCAGAGGTAAAGACAATCTCTAGGGTTGTCTGGTTTTTGTTTTAAGAACATAACCATAAGTTTAAGCAGTACCTAGAAGATTGAGACCCAGATGGGGGGGCTTTAGCTTTCACAGGCTAAGGATAAAGTGATCATAAATGCAGAGTAGATCATGCCTACACCTTCTGCCCCAGCCTTTCAGTCTTTAGAAGTGGGGCTGTACAAAAAATAAGGCAAAGTTTCCCCTGTCTGTGATTAGGGTTGACAAAATACTATCTAAAATCACCTGATTGCAATGAGGTTAGATATTTTTGTTTGAGGTACAGAGAACAAAACAATGTAACTGTCCCATCTTTTATACTCTGGAAGAGAGCCCAAAACCATTAGGATCAAAAAAATGAAAACGTTGAAACAAGTAGACTCAAGCATTTGCCAGCAAAAGCAATAAACCCTTTTTATGGCTCCCTGAGGAAATGGGGGACATAATCAAGTACCAAGTATCACCAAGATATCTATGTTGACATTTCTCTGTTTCATGCAGGCACATGTATAATCAGAGTATGCTGCAATTGTTTTGTTACTGCAGCTTAACAAGCAGATCATCATTAGGAAATCACTCACTAACTCTCCAGTCACGTAGAGCTGAGGAAAAGATTAATTTTATATCTATGCATCTCTGTAAAAGATAATCAGAAAGAGATTGTGTGTGTGTTTGTGTGTGTGTGTACACACATTGCTTTACCATGAGTGAACATGGTTGAAAAAAGGTTAAGAGTCTCTAGATATAAAAATCAACTTCATAAGCAAATTTTTGCCAAGTCAGACATACTGCTGTGCAGAGATCACAAGCAATAAAGGTTAGCCTGAAACAGTGTCCTGACACTCAGTTGCCTGTGTAAAAATCTATTCCAGCATTAAAGTTATTTCACACATCTTCAAAATATGCATCTTCTTCCAAGAATAATTCACTGTAACCCACGTCTGGTGAGAATACATTCCCTGTAAGACACTAGTACTGCAGATAGGTATAACAAAGCCACACCCTTTATGCTGTGCAGAGCATAAAGATGCCTCTCAAGGTAAAAATCTTCAAGACAAAGTGCCCACTTGAATTTTGTGAGCCAGGAGAGGATGCTACAGCCAAACCTGCCAGACATGTCTGTGGAAGGTCACTTACAGTCAACCTCCTCTTTTCTTAATATATAACATTACATAATAAGCAACTAAAATATCAAAAATAACCCAGGAGAATGAATGGGATGGCATTTCCCCAACAGAAATAAACATTCACACCAGTTTTCTTCTTCCATATTTTTCCTGTATTTTCCAGAGAGTGCAAAACTGCAGTGTAGCCAGTGATGCCAGCTGCAGTCACTGCTTCCATTCTCCTGTGAATACCCTTTCCTCCAGCTAACCAGGGAGCACTCTGTGTTTGCCACTTAGAATCTTCTAGGGATTCTAACTTCTAAAGCATCAATTACACAGCAAGGCTAAAAGCCAATTAAAATAAGTTGGTATTCACTCACCAAGAAGGCATTTTGAGAAGACTAGTCATTTTAAGCAGAACAGTCAAGTTTTCTCATGGATGAGGAAAATCTTTTCAGGAGAAAGGTCATTACACAATCAGTAAGTACAATGAAGACTGTCACAAAGGAATGAGAAATAGGAAAGATTGTGCAGCAGTAAAACAACAGCAGAGAGGTACACTACACTTAAAATGCAAGTTCTCTTTCACTACTGAAGGATGATGTCAGGTGCTAAGAAGTGCATGTGTGGGGGAAATAATTTCTTTGAATTAGTGTGGAAGCAATAGCATTCATTTTAATGGATTCTGAGTAAAACTATAAGCCAGTCATATCCATGTGGGTCACTTGCTATTTTTAAACTATCATCAGCTGCAACATCTTTCTGTTAGTATCTCATACTCAAAGCAATGGCAAAGGTTAACAGCAGTTTTCATATTGAATCCAGCTCTGGAATGAATGGAACAGCCTCTGAGTCTCAGAAGCAATAACTCCATTCCCAGTGTGTTGGCACTGCTCATGGATGTGGCGTGCTCTGCTGCAGAGCTGACACAGGGAAGACTCTCACACATAGGTGACACCAAGCCACATGAGCAGCTTTCTTTCCCCTCACCTAGCTACTGATGGCAAGAAGTGCAGGTGCACACACAGCCATCAGTAGCACATTAAAAACAGCCAGCACATTAAAAACTGACATCTTATGCACAGACAAGTTAATTGCATTTTAGAATCCTTTTGTAGCATGCTCCTTTGTTTCCATCCCTTTTATTGTTAGGAATAGTCCCCAAGTTTTATGATAAGATAGCAGGTGAACATGTCAAACTTCCCTTCAAAAAAAAAAATCTCCTCAATCCTAGCTTATTTTTTTAAGTCTAAGTGAGAAGTGAAGACAGCTATGGAAAGGCATGGCATTCTGAATAAGCAGACCACTTTATTTAAACATTTCCACAAATCCAGCACACCAAGACCCACAGGTCTGCTATTCAAACTCCCCTCTCCAAGGAGCTTACAGGGTAACAGAAGAGGAATCAGTAACACACTCAAACACACTTAAAATACGCAACAGGTATTCTGGTGGCTTCAGCTGCCTTTAAAACCATCTACTACAGGCCTATTTCAGCAAGGAAGAGGCACTTTGAAAAAAGCTACGAACAGAGAAAGTGGCAGCTGTGGAGAAGTAGCCCAGGCTACAGCACACCCCCAAGTCCCACCTGGGTGGCATTAGGGCCAGGAGCCTCCGTGGCAGCAGCTCTACCCCATCCCATTGCTGAGCCACCGGGGACAGCAGTGTAGCCATCCCACAGACACCCCTGGCAGCAGAGCTGACCCACTAGAGCTCTGCCATGTGGGCTTCCTCCATGTACCACTCACACATACATCTGCATCAAGAGAAATGAAGAGCTTCCAGCCATGTCAGCTTCCTCTGGTATTCCTTTGAAAAGCAACACGGAATACCAAAGCCTAAAGAAAGCACAAGAAACCACACACCTCCTCTGGCTGAGAGCAGAGCTCATCTCCTCAACTTCAATTTAGAGGGAGCCTTCAACTCTTTCTCCCCAGTAAAAGAAAAAAGCTCCAACAGTTTCTTCAAACATAAGCTCTTTAAGTACTTCTGAAGAAAAGTGATTTGTCTGATTTCAGGACATGGAAAAAAACCCCAAACCAACAGTTGCCCACAATTTTGCTTTTCTCCTTTCACACTTGGTTCATTGCAGGCTGAAGTGCTTTTTAATAGGGGAGAAAAAAGCAGTGCATTTTAACTAAATTATCTATGTCTGGTAGATAAAAAGATCTGAACTGCTGAGAATGACTGTGTATTCTTTACAACACCAGTAAAAACCCCTTCAACATAAACATACCTCTAAAAAAATTGCATGTATCACATTCTTTCAATGTAGACACCACTTAGTGTAAAGCAGGGCAAGAAAGGCTATATTCAGTATTTAACGGGGATAAAGCTTTAATCCTGAGTCACAAATAAGTACTCTGTGTTGGGGGGGAAAAAAAGTCTACAAGCTGGTATTTCTGGCTGTCAGCATGGAAACAACAGACTTTGACACTGGGGCTGTGTCAAACACACAGGGACAGTTCACAGCCCAGTGCTGGACTCAGAGCATTCAGCACGTAGGCAAGGAGAGAACATCCATGGTACACAACACCTGTTAAAGACCTAGACTGGAGCTACCAAATATTTTTACTTCTGGCCCCGAACAGGCCAAGATAGATAGTTCTAGAATGTAAACTGTGCCCTCTAACACTTTTTTACTTTGATAATGGTGGAGGTGAGGTTCCTGCTTCAGATATCTGCTTTCTGAATCAGTTGAGCGTGAAGCTGCCATCTCTAATGGAGATAATGGTTGGATGGGAACAGCTCCCTAGCAGAAGCAGGAAAAGGTTTCACCCAGCTCTCTAAGATGTTTTGAACTACTCTGCAGAGCCAATAGGTAAGGGAAGCCCAACTTTCAGAAGGAAGGAGTGGGGGAAAGGGCTGCTATGCACTCACAAAGGGACTGAGGATATAAGAGGATCACAGCTAGCTGAACCATGACAATTTTCTGTCACAGGGAATCGAGCCTTCCCATCACTGCTTCCAGAGCTATCTCCATGCACTGCAGGAAACCATCCTGGCTTGGAGTCCATGCCAAACCCTTGAGAAGGGACAGTTTGGGTAAGTCAGAGGCAAGGCTTACATCTGCTTCCACTTGTGCTGGGAGCACACAGAGCAGAGGTCTAGAGTTCTCTCTAGTCACTCTGTTAGTGAGCCCAGGACACTCAGTAATTTATAAAGGTGTTTCACAGGTTGCACAGATACTCCTAAATGGTGCCCTGCACAGGTGACCCAGAAGCACTTCCTGATGCATGGATAATTACTTTGGGTAAAGGCAATTTCACTATTCAGGTATTCTAATCTTTCTATAGCACAGGAATTGAGAAGGGTTATTAAAGATGCACTGCAAAGGAATACACATCTATAACCTCTTCTACTCAGCACAACATTTTAAAATTAAATGTCTAAAAGAACAATATCTGAATTGTTCATTCTGTTTGAATGACCAATTACAGTTCATTACATAAAATTTACAATGCAGTATTGTGAAATCCTCAGATAATATTACACACTAGTTGCCACATAGATTTCTGTTAACACAGCCAAAGAAACTTTCCCTTTCACCTTTCTCACTATCCTTAAAACAAAGGCCTACTTTACCAAACAAAAAGGAGACAGGTGAGAACCCAGGTCACTCTCCCATCAACCTCTTGCCAAAAACATAGACCCCCAAAAACTAAATAAAGATGCACTGAGATGGGGACACCATCAGCACCTGAGAAGTAATTCTGGGCATCCTCTTGGACTTGGTAGCTTTTATAGACTCCCTCACCATCTCCTTTTCTGTTTTCTCATCTACATCAAGAGCAGAAGTTACTAGAGTTGCTGCAGATGCTCTGCATCTACAGGCCAGTTCAGTCCTTGTGTTCTTTCAGGAAGAATCATTGGCAGACCTGTTCAGAGACATATTTCTACTGCAAAAAAGCAAAGAAAAGTTGGAAGTGGTTCCAAAAGAAATTTTCTGAAGTGGACAAAGGAAAACCTCCAGCTCCCACAGGGCCCAGACATGTGCACCATTAACCTGCCATGGAACCACCTCACTCCGACAACAAGCTGGTGCAGCAGCCATCAGGTCACCTCCCCTCAGCTCAGCACACTCCAGCCAGCACACCAGAGCACTCACACAGGAGCAGAAGGCAGGCAGGTGTGTGGGCTCTGCAGTATTACAGACCTGGCATCTGTTTGTGATGACTTTCTAAGTCAGATGAGAATTACAGGACGTGCAGAGGACCACCTTCCCCTTCAGCCTTTGTGTGGTTCCTACAATTACACAGTGCTGCAGAGCAGTACCAACTTTAACAGCCAGATGTGTCACCAAAGGCTTCCTCAAACAAAAGAAATCCAAGTTGCCATTTCTCTCTTCTTTGGCTTATGTCATGATCAGAGGGTATTCTGGTGCTGATTTGACAAAACTTGTCATGAAGATGAAGTTAACAAACATAAAAATGAACTAATTTATTTTCGTTAAATACACTACCCTTATAGAAACAAATTAACAAAACCCCCAAACCCACAAGAAACAGCAACACCCCAACCCACAGAAACAAAGAAAAAAAACCCAAAATCACTGCCCTGAGGACTGTAGGTTGATTGTACTCCAAAGATATTTCAGAAACACCAGCAATCATAAGCTGCCTGAAGAGCAGATCTGAAATATACGCAGGTTAATAAAAGCTATGTAGCATTTCTTCTAAATTTCTCTCAAAAGAAGAATTTATAATTTTTCTACCCAGCCACACACCATAAAGCAAGCTTACAGAAAAGATTTGTGTTACAATTAAAACATACTGAGCAGTCAAAAAGCTGAGCAAGACTAATTTTAAAAGCCTGTAACAAAGTGATTTAAAATAATATCCAGGAAGAACAAGCAGGTTGCCAGAGAAAGGATAATGTTCTCAAAACTGGCTGCTCAGTTATGATCCTAAATCTAGTATTAGGAGGCTTATGTCAAAGTGGCTTATTAAAAACTAAGACTGACATTATTTTGCTGGCAGTGGAGATGAGTTAGGTCATCTCTAGCATGTGTAGATAGATACTAGAATTCTAACAGAGAGCACTGCAGCCAGATGAGCTAAAAATAGACCTTTTCTGTATCTACTCTGTGGATACAGAAACTTAGTCTGATACAGAGTATTGCAGAACAGATATAATGTTTTTATCCTGAAGATTTACAGCTTCTCTCTCATTTGCGCCCCACAAAAGGTAATAGAAGCACTACGTTCCTCTTCATATACTGTTTTTCTTTCACTGTACCCAAGTCCAGCTTGCTTTTACTTTCATCTGCAGCACTAGCACGTGTGTCCCACAGACAAGAGGGCTCCTGATAGGACTGACACCTATGCTGATTCATGGGTGGCCAGTTGCCTGAATTATCACTTCTGAAAAGGGACAAATGAATTGCCTAGTGGCAGTGATGCCACTGCTTCTGCTGGGAGACATCTACTTATGCAGGTGGCTGCCTCCTAAGGAGCGGAGTAATGAGGGCCCACCATCACCTCCCACCCATAAGCCCAACCTGAGCTGTCCAGGAGCATGGTCCATGTCCTGTTGCTCCTACTACATGGTGATGCTTCTTGGTAAAGATCCAAGAAGCCTGGAAAACAAAGCTGCCACTGAACCTCTTCAGGAAAAGCATGTTGGAATACTTTATCCTCCAGCTCAGACCAACTCTAAGAACAGCAAGTACCACGATCACTATCTCCAGCTGAAACACATGTGTCAGCAAAGTTTCAATTCCCTTATTTCTCTGTTGTGGATTGGTGTTTGCTTGGGTTGTGTCAGATTTTTTTAAATTGTTCTGTAATAACTTGCCTTAGCAATATTAGCAATACTGTTGCTGGAGCAGCTGACACTTGCTATTATTTAACTTCCACAGAGCAGCACCCTTGTTACACTTTCAATGCTAGAATTCAATTCTATTTAGCACTAGTAGATATGTGTGCTTTTAGGACTACAAACTCTTTCTTTGACATACTGCCTTATGATTTTGTGTTTAAGGCAGAGTGATCAAACATATGCGCTTTAAATAGATATACAACTTTTTTAAAAGCGCATTTCTCAGATAGCAAGTTATCAGCAAAATAGAAACCCATCTATCAGTTTAACTGCTGTCCTTTAAACAACAAGGAAGGAAGAGGAGACCTAAGCCCAGTTAGCAGAAGTATAACAAAGTTACTACGGCTTGCTGCAATGTTCTGTGTGCTAGAGCACACATGGAAAGTCTGTGAAATGTTAAAGTGAAGCCAGGTCTCAGCAGAACTTTACCAGCATGGAGGTTAACCACATTAGGTAGGAACTGAACATACTAAACCTGTTTCCTAGGATGTTCGCCATGAAAAGGCAAGAATCAGTTTGTTTGGGAGGGAGAACAGCATGTATTTTGATATAATAAGGGGACTCATTTAGAAGGCAAGTATATTGGGGAACAATCTACAAAGGTAAAATTATTTAAGTGAGGGCACACCTAGAAAATGTAACAGTTTGAGCCAATTATTCTTTTATGGATGCTGCCAGTGGGGCTGAAAAAGATAGTGCCTTTCCTAAGACAAAATTTCATCATTTGCACATCAAATTGGGAACCTAACAACCCTTTCACAGATCATGAACTGCGTGTTAGAGCAAACTAATTTGAGTTTAATGAGAGGCAGAATCTCTCCAGCTGAACAATTTCTCATTTCCCACGCAGCTCATCAAAACACATACCCAAATGCCCTTGATGCCCTGACACTTGTACTGCATGCATTAGCACACCACATACACGAGATTTTCAGCATAAACTAAGCCACTGAAGTGATCATAAAAACATAATAAGTGAACTTCCCAAAGGTAACAACACTAGGGTAATATCTAAACATCTTCAATATCACCTTACCCTGTCTCTTTTCTGATCAATACACACAGTTAATCTACTGTCTCCTGGGCACTTTTCAGCTGCTAAGCATTATCATGCCAGTGCATAACTTACTTACGTGCCCAGTTGTTAATTTGTCAGTTTTCAGCAATGAGCATACATGAAGTACACAGCAGTGCAGCAAAGAGATCAGTGACTAAGAGCAAATTGGGATGGTTTAAGGGAAGCATCAGCAGAGGAAAATTCCACTGCTTTGCAAGCAATCACATAGCTCTCAAGAGCAGTAGTACTCATCGGGGAGGAAATGCTTCACTTTCCCCCTCCCCTCGAGTGCTGAATTTGTCATGTGTGGTTACCCTCAATGCGCTTATCCCGACCAACATCGGGCAGGTGCCTCACACAGCTCAGCAGGAACAGATTCCGCTGGCGAAGGAGAAGAAGTGCCCCCGGCGCTTATGGCAGTAGCCAATCACCAGCAGACAAATAATTTTTCAAGTGGATGGCTGCTCTCCACCGCAGCCCGCTGTGCTCTGCGGGGCGAACTGCGAACCGAGCGCAGCCGAGGAGTTCCCCGCGGAGCGAGGGCTCTGCGTCCCCAGCTCAGGCTCACATCTCTGCTCTGTGCCAGGCACTGGCAGCACCAGGGAGAGCAGACCAGCACCATGAGCACCATCCTGCAGGGCCCAGCTCCTCCGGGCCATCAGCCCCACAAACGCAGGGGAGACACACAGCTTCTTCTCCTGAGGGATTTACCGTCTCTTTACTCACATCCACCGAGAAGAGGGGCCTGGAGTGGGCGAACTCAACTCAGTAGAGCCCCCGTTCCAGGAGGGCTCGGGATGAGCCGCAGCCGGTGTCAGGGTGCCTGGTCAGTGTCACTGCGGTCAGTCGGGATCCGCAGACGCGGACCGCGGGTGACAGCGGCGTGCTGACAGCAAACCCGGCGGCTGCACACGCTCCTTCCCGCGTGGAGCGGCCGCAGCGCGGCGAGGGCAGCGCGATGGCGCTTTCCAAAGTCATCTCTGCCATGACCTGCACGGCTCGGCACTCCACGCTGCTGGAAGCACGGCCGGCGAGCTGCCTTTCTGCGGCGGGAGGGTCACCGGAGCGCTGTCCCCGGCAGCACGGCCGCGGCGGCGGGCCGCACCTTCCCGCAGGACACCGCACGGGAGGCGGCGGTCCATGTGTCCCCCCTCAGTGTCCTTCTGTCCCCACCCCAGGAAAGGCTCTGGCGAGGGGAGGGGATCCAGGAGCACCGGCGGAGACGGTCGGGCTCTGCGGCGAGGGGCTCCCCCTGCCCGGGGCTCGGCCTACCGGGCGCTGCCGCCCCCCCCGCTGCCGCGCTCGGTGCTGCACGGAGGGGCGCGGCCGGTACCGGGCCCTCCGCCGCCCCCCGCCCCTCCCGGCACCTGCCGGGGCTGACACCGGCGCTGAGGCCCCGGCGGGACTCACCGTAGATCATGGCCAGGCCGGTCTCGTGGAGAAAGCGGACGCGCCGGTGCTTGAAGAGCCAGATGGTGAGGATGGTGAGGGTGAGGAGCAGGATGAAGGTGAGCAGGCTCACGCTGTCCTGCCGGTGGCTCTCCTCCGCCTCCTTCTCGGTGGCGAGCTCCTCCATGGCGCTGCTGCTGCCGCCGCTCCGCTCCGCCGCTCGCAGCCCCCCGGCCGCCAGCAAGAGCAGCGGGAGCAGCGGGAACCGGCGGCGCAGGGGCCCGGCCATGGCTGCGGGAGCCGGGATGCCGCGGGGCTCCGTGCCCCTCCCGCGGCGGCGGCCCTCGGGCACTGCCCACCGCCCGCCCGCCCGGCCGGCGGGGGAGGGAGCGGGGAAGGGAGAGAAGGAGGGCGGGAGGGAGCAGCCCCAGCGCGCAGGAGCCCGCCCGCCGCCGCCTCCCCGGCCCCTTAAAGGCGCAGCCCCGCCGGGCGGCGAACACGGCTCCGCCGGGAGGACGCGGGGCCGCTGTTGCCGCCGTGCCCAGGCCAGCCCTGCCCTGCCCGGCGGAGGTGTCGGGGTGGGCGAGGTTTCCCCCCGCCCCCGCGGGGCTGGCTCTGCTCCGGGAGCTCCAGGAGCCGCCCCCGTGCCGCGGGCAGAGCGGCGGGGCCGGTGCCGGTGCCGCTCTCCCTCCCCGCGGTGCAGATCGAACCTGCGAGCGGCTCTCACACCGGGGCCGTGCTGGAAAGCATCACCCCAGAGCCCGCCCTGCCCACGGCCCGGCTCGGGATGGGCCGGGGGCGCACCGCCCCGTGAGATCTGGCAGGGAATAAAAGCTCTCTTTCTCTCTCTTTCTCTCTCTTTCTCTCTCTTTCTTTCCGACGTAGGAAAACTTACTAAACCTAAATTGCTGACTTGGAGGTTTTCATCCAGGTACATCTTACTTGACATTTGCTTCTAGGAAACAAGACAATTGTAGGAAATGAATAGAGAGCTAGTCAGCAATTTTAATTTGATTTTTTTTTCTGAAAAGAAAAAGAGCATGTTTACTGTTTGAAAATCATCTCCAGCTGGGGAGATGAAGGAAAGAAAAGGGGAAGAAAAGTCACTTTTTGCAAGCAACCCAAAATCAGCACTTTCTCCTTTAGCTTTTTTCCCCTTTTTCTTAAATGAGTCATAATCCCTTTAAAAGATGAAAAAGATGAAACATTGAGCAGTGTAATTGTTTGGGTTTAAAGAAATACAAACAGCTGTAAAACTATGTTTGTGTTTTCCTTTGGGGTTTTGTTGGTTGGTTGGTTTTGGTTTTTTGTTTTACCAGCCTTGGCAGGAGAGCGCTCTGCCTTTTTCTACCAGAGGAATCCCCCCAGCTCCCAGTGGTGGTGTAAGCCGTGCTGACAGTTCTGCTCCTGGGGCCTTTCTCCCAGAGCTGTTTTCAATCACAACATGTAACATGTATTTTTAGTCATTATTTTGCATAAAAAGGAAGCACAATAACTTTGACCATATTTTAAATTAGTTACATGCCAGAGCTTATCTCCTTTAGAGTTGTCCTCTTTCTTAACATTGTTGCCATGTTTCTGAGGGTATTTATTGGGATGCTCTAGTCACAAGAAATTTTAATCTCCTACTAATGCATCTGGAATTGTCTTTGTGTTATATGTTATTTTTTAGAAATTCTCTTTTATAAATATTTCAAGATGACAGCTATGTAAATCTACGCTTCTATTTATATGTAGTCCTCTTAAAGTCAGTATTTATGCAAACTCTCCCTAGCAACCTTAAAAATCCAGTGTAATTAGTTGCAATTATATTTAAATATTTGATTGTGCAGGGCTGAAAGCTTACTTTGATAGTGTCATCATTTGTAAACCTCTTAGAGATGAAAAGAAGTAATTTGCCTTGAAGACCTAGCTCTTAAACCTATGTGAACCATTAAAAATTACTGCCTCAAGGCTGACTTATGTTAAATCTCATATTCAAAATTAACATTTCTGATATAATGAGAGCATTATACCACTGAATCTTTGCTGTGTATCTTTAGGATATACAATCTACATACAATGTAACATATATCTTTAGGATATAACAACCTACAAGCCTCCTAGCAGACTAGAGTTATGCACTACAGTGCTAAGTATGTGTAATGCTAATAAGGTTGTAAAATAAAAAAACTGGATAGCAATAACAGGCTCTCCTCTGTGGATTTGGTTTTTATGTGCTGCATAGTGCTGGGCAGAGTCTGTCACTACATGATGGCTTTTTTTAAGGAGACAATTTCCATGTATATTGTAATTTTATCCACCTCTCAGCTAAGCTGCAGCCAGGGTCTTAATTTACTTCCTGACAAGTCTTCCACCAATAACCTGTGTTTTATCCTTCTGCAGTTCACTATATACTATGCCTCTTGTTCTCCATGCAAGAATGAGAAATATCCAGGCATTTTTAGACAAATTTTCCTTTTTTTTCCTTTTTTTTTTTAGCTGAACTCTGTTGTTTATGGAGGAAAGCATTTATCAGTTTGATGTGTCAGTGCTACCATCAGCTCAAGCCTTGAACTCCCACATTCACATTTACCAGGCTTTTTCACTGCTATTCTGCCCCTGTAGCCTTGTACAGGTATGACCTTGTCCTAGGAATCTTTCTTCAATTATTATCAAATTTAAAAAATAATGTTTTGTGCAAAACATTAATGTTGTGTGCAAAAGTGAGCACAGCCTATTCTTTCTCTGGACTCTGTGGGTGTAACTAAATCCTGTATGCAAAATGGTGATGGGAGCATGATTGTTTCTGCCTGTGCAGAGCATCAAAGTTTAATGGTGATGTAATTGACTTCTCTTCAACTCAGTGTTCCATTTAATAAGTTGTTGCCAGGGAACTTGATATGCAGAGCATATTTGATTTGTACAGGCCATAACTTGCTGTCTCTTTACACTCATGGATTGGTATCATGGTGCATAAATACTTAAACTGATTCAAACAGCATCATCTAGAGTGTATGCTGTCAGCTAAGGAAAAAAAGTATCAGGTTGAGCTTCTTCATCCGCCTCTGTAAACCAGGCTGCATCCTTGTCAGAGGGTTGTGCTGACACAGCTCAGCTCCTCACAGGGCTGTAACTCCCAGGTCTCCATGCTCTTTTCAGTCCATTAGGAACATCAGTCATCTCACCTCAAGGGGAAGCTCCACCACTGTAATAGCCCTGCAGCTACACTTTTTGTTCCAGACTGTTTTTGGCAGGTCTCCACCTGCCTTCCCAGTCTGTTTTGCACTAAAACTTCGTGTACTCTACAGGTGGGTACCTCTGCCTGACAGCCACCACATATGTTGCAGAAGTCAGCCTGCCTGCTTAGCAAAACTGTCATTTGATTCTATTCCTGCTTTCTATCCATTTGTTAATTTTGATCTGGAGTCAGGCAGAGGTCTTTGATCTGCTTGCTGTTTGAGAGGCCCATCTTGAGGCAGAAACAATGAGGTATGTTTTGGGAGATGGAAGGCCAAGTGGATAACAACAGAGGTATAAAAATCTTCAAACTAAACTATAAGATGGCAGTGAAATAGGCCAGAGGACAAAATATAGCCATTCAACAGAGTTCAGCCATACTTGGACGGATGCAGGAGGATTTTTGTATTAAATGCTAATAAATATTTACATTTGTACCTAGTTGGTAATTTACTGGCAGGATTGAGTCACAGGAGTCTGGCCAGAACACCACAGAGACCAATATGGTTCAGCCTACCCTTTGCCTACCAGTTTTGTCTAATTAAAATGTTCATTCTGCCAGAAGCACCATCAAAGAGTCCATTGAGCATTCTTATAGCTTTGTTTGTCAAGAAAGTCATTGTTATCACATGAACTGATACACACTTTGGGTTTATTCTTATTCCCAGAGCTGAATAATGTCACATAAGGCAAGTGCAAGGTCGTATTTTCAATTGCTGTCTTTCCAGCTGTTGGTGGCAACATCATCCACTCCTTGTCAATCACACTGGAGAACTGGTGCTCTATTGAGACCTTTTCTGTATTATGCAAGTCTGTTGAGACTGGCCCTTTGTGCTGCTGGAAGCAGCAGTTTTGAGATTTTCACTGATCTAACATGCTGTTGTAGGACTGATTCTGGTAGAGAAAGGTCTTGCTGTTGCTTGGGCTTATAAAAATGGAAAATCAAACAAATCCTTATCTTAATTCCTGGCATGTTTATGCAACTGCTTTTGCACACTCACATTTTCTAGCACATTAATCCAGAATGCAGTAGCAAGTTGATTAGCTGTCAGGTCAGCCTTGTAGAGCAGCAGCTGCCATGTCAGCCACACTCCTTTCTCCCCCTTTTTTTCTCCTTTCTTCCCTTTTAAGCCAAACCCTACCATCACTGTGCTTTAAAATGCCAACCCATTTTGAACCTATAGCTGACTTCTGACACCAGTGGGATCATCTTGTGGGCAACTCTTCTGTGTCTGTGTAAGATATCCACATAACCCAGGATCCCTATTGAGATGTGAGGTTAAAGACAACTAAATGTTCTGCAACTGAATTCTGAAGAACCTGTCATGTTTTTACTGAAAACCATTTCTTTTCATATCTCCAGCTTGTTGGAAGTGCTAACAATTGTGACACATTTTTCTGCTTGTACTAGTTCTGCAGAGGTGTCATATAGCTGAGAAAATGTCAGAACTGCCATTTTCCATCAATGCAAGTGCAGAAATCATAATTAGCCTTTCCAGTAGACAAAGTCTAGCTAGAGTAAAAGCTGTTTTGTGCTATTTGCAAGACACAGTAGTCACTCATCGTGCAGCCACAACTCACAGCTTTTGAGTCATGATAAATTTTCAGGGTGTCTGAGAGGAATATGACTAGAAAATTTATCTATGTAAGAGTGCTCTGTCATCTCCCTTGTACCCAAACAGATTTATTTCCCCTTCTAGCTGTATGTGATATCAGCAAGTGTCATTCTACTACGGGCAAAGCAAGTTGTCTCTTTTTCCTCAGAAAAAGGCAGTTCATTACCCTTTGCAGGTGCACATCAGGGTTATGATTTTCAAAGTCATAATCACTCAAAGAAGAAGTTAAACAATCATTCTTCTCATCACTCATCACTTCCCACCATGCTCCCCATAAATATTAAAACAAATGAATATCACAGCTCAACAAGTGCCACAACTCAACCTGTGCCAGAAGATTCTGAAACAAACATTCCGGAAAAGAGTAAGTGAGCCTCAGTTGAGGCTTGTGATTTATGATATGACCTTGTGCACAAAAGAAGGGTCTATGTGAACATCATTTGAAACTGCAGACATGCACATGGATGCTCTATTAGTGACAGCTCTCAGTTGACCACTACCAGAAACAGTGTCTGCAAAAGGTTTTCCTGAATGCAGTTCAGAAGCATACAGCAGGAGAGATTGGGTGGGTACAGTGTGGGCATTCAAATTGTTGAAAATATTTCTATTCCATATTTACACAATTATACAAAAACCTATGACCAAAAAAAAAACCAAACCCCCCCCCATCAAATAAAAACCCAAACCAAAAAAAACTCTCCCCCAA
>WBNQ01007352.1:0-21252 GCA_013401375.1 Spizella passerina | reverse complement strand
ATTGTACTTTAATATCTGTATTGTATTTGAATATCTGTAAGTAAAAGAAAAGGGGGAAATATAGTAGGAGTCCTAGTAAAATATCTGTATTGTATTTGAATATCTGTATATAGGCCTTGCCCTGATAAGCCCCGGTTGTTCTTGATGAGCTGCAGCTGTGATGTCCTTAATTGGGCAGCAGCTGTGGCTAATGAAGGTAACTGGGATAAAAGGGGCTGGGCTTGGCCAGTCAGGGAGAGCCTTGGAGGAGCCCTGATGAAGAAGCAGGAACAGCACTGCTGCTGTGAAGAGCTGCTTGTGAGTAAAACCACCCTGAAGGTATGGGACTCTAGAAGTATGATAACAACAATATGTTAACAACATTGGCTATGTTCAATATGTATGCCTGTAGGCACTGCACAGGCTAGAAAACGAATCTTAGTAAAGTTATGATAAGTATCCTGGCTTCATCTGAATTAGGCAGCCCAGAGGCATGGTGAGACATTGTGCAGAAAAAGGTTAGGTCTGTCCTGAGAAGTTATGTCTGATGGTGCTTATTTTTGCTTCTGTTCTGGAAAGAAGTAATCAAACAGGAAACTTGTAGTTTCTCCTACAGGAAAACAAGTTTTCCTAGAAATGTGAGATCCTAAAACACCCATGGATAAATTACTCCCATCATGCTGGACAGCAGCTGCTCTCAGTTTAGAAAGAAGCCTAGAGGTTTGAGGAATAACTGGAGGTAAGGAGGTATGGGCTCTAATTCTGCTGAAAGAGCTGAATTATTAACAGTGTACTAATACAGTCAATTCATATAATCAAAGCAATTTTCTGCACAGATTAGAAATGACTAAGGGAGAGAAAGACTGTCAGATAACTGGCCAGAAAGCATAGGATGGCTGAGGTTGGAAGAGATCCCTGTAATTCATTTTGCCCAACCCCCCTGCTTAAGTAGAGACACTTAGACCATGTCCATACAGCCTCTAAACAATTCCACAATGGAGATTCCACAGCCTCTCTGGCAACCTGTGCCAGTGGTCAGTCACCTTCAGAGTAAAAGATGCTCTGATGGTCAGAGGGAACCTTCTCTGTTTTACCTTCTGGTCTTGCTATGAGCACAGCCTGGCTCCAGCTTCTTTACAATTTTCCTTCAGATGTTTATAGACATTGATGAAATTATCAATAGATGATAAAATGAGATTAGATTATCACTTGTGAGATTGTGAATGTAATTATCTATTTTAGCAACAATATTCATCTCTAGAGCTTTCCATACTGGCAAAAGTCTGATAGTGGTGTTTCAAAACCAAACTTAAATTGTAAATTTGTATTACTGTGGAAACAAAAAACTTTATTTACAATTGACCAATACTGGCTCATTTTGAGTTCCGTACAATTTGGGAGAACCCTGAGTCAGGGAAGCAGAGGTGGCTGCCTAGCTGAAAGATGAGGATTAGTCCAAAACAAGACCAGGTGATGCCAGTACTGAGAACTGGTTGTTCCTTTCCAAGAATTACCAAATTTGGGCTGGTCAGGCAGTGCAGTTGGGCAAGTTTTAGCTTCTGGTGGACTCTGGCTAATACCAATGGGAAGCTCTAAAGGGAAACATGCTGGCTCCATTAGTACAAACCTTCCACCGCAGATCTGTATCTATTGGAAAAATTATGATTGTAGGTCTGGGCCAAGATGTGACAGAATGAGACATCTAACAGCTCCCATGGACATGGAGTTTTCTTGTGGATGATGCAGATAGGGGTGTTTTTTGTTTGCTTGATTGCTTTGCTTTGATTAATAGGCTGCTGTTATGTCTGTTATAACAGACATAACAAAGAGGAGAAAGATACAAAGGACTGAAATCAAAAGACAGAGAGTAGTTGTCAGCTGCTTTGAGGTGCAATCAATACAATTGCAGGCTGTAACCCCAAGACAGGAGACATCCAAGACAGATGTGTTGGTGCAATCAGCACCACAATAGTCAGGTCAGACATAATTGGTATTGTAGGAACAGATGCCACCTAGAGCATTGTAAGGAAGAATTTGATGTTATACTGTGCTCTTCACCTGTTTATTCCTTATTTTAGTAAATAGAGTAGTTCATTCTATAAAGAAGGTTTTCATGTTAATATTTACATATTCCCAGTTCCTCATGCTTCCCCTGCTGTGTGCTAGTCAAGATGAATTCCAGGTTTGGGCAGTAGAGTAGGTGGGGTGATCTACTGTGGTGCAGTTACTACCTGCATACAAAGCTGGGACATCTAGAGGCCACAGAAGTGTCTGCAGATACTGTGAGTACAAATACATCTACTAGATGTGGGTATTAGAGCATTTTCCAAAAGCAGCTTAGATAATAAGTACATCTCATGACCTCTAGTGGTATTAAGCCCGAGGCACTGTCAAAGTCACACGTAGCAGTTTCATGCTGCTGGGGAAAAGCCAAGGTCACAGAGGAACTACCACATGTGTGACAGCTCTGTGCTGCTGTACCCCACCCTACTGCCAGGTTTATGCCAGCCCCAATTTTGGCCCATTGCCAGGGTAAGAATGGGAAGTTTTTAATTCAGCAAAAATTCCAAACACTCAGCAGAGTGAATGCTTTGCAGCAATGTTTTCACTATCAGCTAATAACACATTGTCATTAATTTTTCCTGGTGTCATGGTTTAACCCCAGCCAGCAGCTCAGCCTGACCCAGCCACTTGCTCACTCCTTCTACAGAGGGATGGAGAAGAAAATCAAAAGGGCAAAAGTGAAAAAACTCTTGGGTTGAAACAAATACAGTTTAATAGGGAAAGCAAAGGCTATGCAAAACAAAACAAGGAGTTAATTCACTGCTTCCCATGGAGAGACAGGTGTTCAGTCATCTCCAGGGAAGCTGGGCTTCATCACATGTAACAGTGACTTGGGAGAACAAATGCCACCACTCCAAATGTCCCCCCCTCTTTTTTCAGTTCTGCCCAGCTTTACACCCGAGCATGAAACCGTGTGGTGTGGCACATCCCTGTGGCCAGCTGGGATCAGCTGTCCCAGCTGTGACCCCTCCCAACTCCTGTGCACCCCCAGCCTCCTCCGTGGTGGGGTGAGGAGCAGAAAAGGCCCTGACTGTGCAAGCACTGCAGAACAATAAGGAAAATATCCCTGTGCTATCAACACTGTTTCCAGCACAAATGCAAAACACAGCCCCACACGAGCTACCATAAAGAAAATTAACTCTTTCCTGGCCAAAACCAGCCCCCCTGCTATTATCTTCATGTAGAGAAATAAGGAATGTGGAAGCACCAGTGCAAGAAGGAATGACAATGTGTAGGAGGATACCAATATAAGAAAACAAAGATAGTCTAGAAAGTAATCTTACCCCCTAAAGAGTTGCAGCTGGGTTAATTATTAGAGATTGGGAGCAGGCCTGATGTTAACAGGCCACAGCTGTAGCCAATCAGAAGAGTGTTATAAAAGAGTGGGTGGGTTGGTTGAGGGGAACTGGCATCAGTTGGCTGTTGTGAGTTCAAGGAAGAGTCAGTGCCTGGAGGAGCTGCCTACAAGAAACATCAAGGAGGTACGAAACTCTAGCATTATGGAACCCTTGCAATGTAATGACAATAGAACTCTTGCACTGTAATGACAACAATGAGAATCAGAAGGTAAAATTGGCAGTGCTTTCTCTGTAGTGACTCAGAAAGTCAAAGAGGAGTAAGGATTTCTGTTAACATCAGCAGAAGAATAATGTTCTGGTTCCCTGTTTCTGTGGGTTCTATTTCATTGAAGAGGTGCAGCTGTCATTGCTGACATCCTCTTGGAGGGTCTGGAATCCCCACAGCTTGGAAAAGAAGCTAGAAATTATCTGCTGCTGTGCCTGGGATATCAACTTTGGCAGCAGGGAAAGGCAGGACCAGGTGTGCCAGAAAGAAGCTATTGATATGAAGATGAGGTGGAAATGGCAACAAGTGTGGCAACAGAAGACATTGAACACCTAATCAGCTCTGTAGTTAGGAAGCCAGGCTTTCCCACAGGACTGGTTGGGGAAGCCTTCTCTCATGAGTTGCTGATGCAGCCTCTGGGTGTAACAAACACGAGGTTGCTGGACACCTTGAGACAGGCAAGTTAGGTTCTTTAAAGCTATAGAGCCTGTTCCCATGGTTTCCCTTCTCAAACATCATATTCTGTGGCCTCTGAGACATGCAGAGTGTGCAGTGAGTCAGTCTCCAACAGCCCATCCAGCAAAATTATTTCAGTGCTCTGCTACAACTGAGAGAGATGCACTCACATTTTGCTAGAGTGCTCATCATGGAAGGCATATTTTGTTTCATTTGCTCTTAAATTTGGTTTCACTCCCATTCTGGCATTTGGGGTTTTCTCTAGTTCACTTCTTTTACATTCATGGCACCAGGCTATTTTGGTGTTTTCTGGTGGAATGTTGGAAGACACAAGACACATGATGGACTTTGGACCTGGTTAACATAAGAGATTTGATAACAGGATGCTTTGGCAAAAGGAAACAGAACATTGAAAATTAGACCTAGATTACAAGAAGATTAAATCAAATGGGTTTACTGGAAAGAGAAAATCCCATTAAACTCTGCAAGCAAGAGATGTTGTTATATGCATAAGTTTGTGCATGTGATTTTAACCTAATCATTGTAGTACACATCACTAGTCTCCCTGAAATAGCATATAAGTGTTTGTATCCCACAATAAAATCAAATTCTAATCACCAAGTCAGTCTCCCTGTCTCTCTTCCATCGCTGACAGTTTTCTAATTATATTCCTGTTGCTTTCTATTATTTACTCTTTAGTCCTTTGGTGTGTAAATAGAGGGACTTCAAAGTAAATTATTTTACAAAGAAATAATTTTAAATAGGCAATGCAATATTGAACTCAAGCCAGTTTAATCCAGAAAATTAATATTGTGTTTACCATAAGTTATTTAAATTCTAACATTTTTGTATGCCTGAATAAGATCTTAAATGGGTTTGCTTCAGGGTATGATCCAGTGTTATTTATTTACTGTATTTATCTCAATAGATATGTCACCTTTATAAATAACAAGTGAGTATAATCTAACCAGTTGTTTGAAGCTGAGTTGTTATAGCAGGCACCTCTTCCTTGTGTGAATTTATTTAACCTTTTATTGTGTGTGTGAGCTGATTTGACTTAAATGCTTTCCAGATGTAAGCCATTTCTGGCATGGACTGTGTTTTCCCTTGTGAAATTAACTCCTGGAAATAATCAATGACAAACAATTGAACATAAGAAGTGTGATTAACCAGCCTTGCCTAAAGTTTTGGTGTCTATGTCTGTGTTCATCATTCTTTGTTTGCTTTACTAAGAAAAAAAAAATTGGAAGTTGAGATAGGTCTGGTTAGCTACCATCCAAAAGTGCTTATCAGAGATTAATTGTTTCCCCCACATTTTTTTTCCACAGCCTACAAAAAGATTGCTTTGGGTGATGAACTCAGAGCCCCATATCTAACTAGTAAACCTACCAAGCTATGGCTGAGGAAGTCTACCCAGGACTCTAGTTTGTTTGGCAGCAACGATTCCACTGAGCTGTGAACTGAAAAAGAAAGAAACAACTTTTTAACCGCTTGCCTGTACTGAAGATGTTCAGCCAATAACAGAAGTATGGGAGAGACAGATTTTTCCTTATAGAATTAAAGCCAGAGACAACTATTAGATTGCTTTTCTGGGTACATAGGTCCTGCTCAATAGGTCTGAAACAGATTAAAGTGTGAGTCCCAAACTCAGCTGTCATTATTGGATTTTGGTTCTTTTTTTTAATTTGGCTTTGTCTTGGTGCCTCTCTGGATGAAAGTTTTTAGAGAGGTTATTGCAGTTTTAATAACCCTGAAGCTCCTAAGAAGAGAAAGGTTGAGAATCATCAAAACAGCAGAAGGTTGAATGAGAAATTACTTAATTTGCCTTAAATCAAAAATATTTACTATTTTCGCATTTCTCAGTGGCCAGCTCTGCATCAGTTTCTCATAACTTGGCTGTGCTTCCCCTCTTTACTCTTTTAACTCTGGACCAATTTGCCTAACTACATGCAGGTCATGTGTAGTGTACTTAAACCTGTTTATGATCACAGGATTCCTTTGGGATTTCACCTTACAATGTTAGAATTGATACTTCTCTCTAGTGAATTTTGCAAGAGAAGATATCTTTCATTCCACTCCTGTTCCTCTGTGTCTGTACATCAGTGCAAAACACATTATTTGAAAACCAGTCCTAGTGTGAGTCTTCCTAATAGCCAAGCAAGCTCTAGAGTTTAATCTCTTCCCTATAATAATTACTTCAGTATTTTCTTTGTCTGCTGTCTCTGCAGTATCCCTTGCTATTTTGTATTATCAATAGTTTAACTAATTTATTCCTCAGTCTTACAGTAACATAGCACTATTTCCAAAAACAGCGTCTAATTGCACATTCTGCTGAAAGATAGGAAGGGAAGAAAAGGCAAATAGAATAGAAAACAAATAGAATCCTGTGTTTGTTTGCTTTAACAGCAGATTTTTTTCACAGTTAACACTGAATATTTAAATGTGCAGTTCAGGTCTGATTCACTGGCTCATTACTATGCTGATGAAATTTTATAGCATCCCAACCTATGTGTGAGCTACTCAGGCTTATAGATTCCTGTGTAATTCCCTAAAGTTAATGTAGGCAGACTACTGCCTTACTGCAGCCCTTCAGTATATTTTGGCAGGCTTACAAGGTTCAGATCAGTGATTTTTGTCTACATTTTTGTTGAGGATCCCACTTTTTTCCAGTCTCTCTGGGAGCATCAGGCAGCCACTGTTCACACCCACAAAAACAATACGCATGGCAGGTTGGTGCCATAGATAAAGACATCCCACAAAACTAATGTTAGGAGCTTCAGACTGGAAGAGCATCAATAAACTGTGCAACACTGTAAAATGAAACTTCAGATAGCCAAATTATGATGAATTTTGCAATAGCAAATTAACACGTTGCCACTTCCAATTACCCATTTTTCATGGTCTGCTGCACCAGAACTAGGAGGACAGCCTCTACCCCAGGTCTCAGCAATCCTTTTTCCACAGCAGCAGCTGAAACCAACAGTGAAAGAGGATTGGTATTGTGCCAGACACTAAGCAAGAAACCCCCCCAAAGAAACAGAATGTACAGTCAAAAAGCCTCTAAAATGCCAATTAATAAGAGCAAGCCACTTTTACCCAAGTGTTTTATGGACTTTTCTGCATTGGGACTATGACAGAGGGAAACTTTCTGTGACTCTACCTTTGCAACAATGCTCCACTGAGCACCCCAATGTCAGATGCTAGAAACCTGGACAAAGTAACTGGAGACAGACGCTGGCAGATGATTTTGTCAATTTTAACTCAGATACATGGGGAAGCAGAGCACCTCTCACTTTTATAACAAAAAAAAAAGATAACTCTAAGCTTAGGAAAAAATTAAGGGCTGCTGGGCTATAATGCAGCAAGCTGTTAAAACATCTTAATTTAAACTATGAGCCCAACTCTTTGCACTCCCTCAAATCCCATTGAAATCTGTAGGTTTTAGAACATGAACACATGCCTTGCTGAATCAGCACTGCAGCTTGTTTTCTGAATTGTTGCCCTATTAAGCATGAATTAAAGACATATAATTCATAAACTTTGATGTAACTAAATTGCATTTTCATTTAATATTAAACTGAAGGGTCTGTCCGCTTCAGCTAGAGGCTCAGATGGAACACAAGGCTTTCTGGCAGCTGAATATTGGGAAATACCCTCATTAAGGCAGCTCTCTTCATATCACAAAACTGGATCTCGGACTCTTGTGTGAGATGTATCACCCTGAAAGTGTTATATAAGAGTATGCTTAATATGCAAGAGTATGCATATATAAGAGTATGCTAATTAAGCTGGAAACTTAATTGTGCTCTGTTGGGTAGCTGCACCCACTACATTAGCTGCCCTTAAGCCAATTGTGACCTTTCCAACTGCAGAATTTCTGTCTCAGAGATGGCTTGAAGCAAAATTCAGAATTAGTGTGGGGTTTGTATTGTGCATTATGCTGTTCTTTGTGCTAATATTAGGATAGAGTATTTCATTTTTTCAGACAACAATATTTAATTTATGCCTTTTAAAAAGTATTGACTATTTGGATCTTCAGTAGAAAACACTTCTAACATTACTTGTAGCACTCTGTGGTGCCTTTTAATAATGATTTCAAATACTGTGCTGTCTCTCTGAATCTCATGTACTGCGAAGAACACTGCTCACTTTGGTTCTGAACACCAGTGACAGGAAAAGGTCTGTAGACAAGCTGTAATTTCTTACAGGGAAGGTAATTTTCGTTGGAAGTATGTGGAAGGTAATTTTTGAACAAACAGCTTAGCAAACATTAACTATTCAGTTTGGCTGTTTGTTCCTTGTCCTATCAGGTTAAGTTCACAGTAACCTGGGGCACAGGCACACCTATCCATTGTTCCCACTTAAAGAACCCCAGCATTAAAGCTGCGTATCACAGATTCTATGCTAGGGACAGCTACCCAAAAAACTACAAAAAAAGAGTGCATTTCCTTGTTGACCAGCAGTAATGTGATTTAGCACAGTTACTGGTGACCAGGGCTAATTTCTGTAGGCAAGGAGATGCTGAAAAGCCATATATTGCTTGAAAATGGGGAGGATATTAGTCCAAAATAACCATTAATAATGCTAAAAAGAAGATTCTAGTACATCTTATCACAAAATCAGGCATTTTATTTGTTCTACCCTACTTGTTCTCAAATTGCAGAGTAGCTTCTCTTGGTGTTCAATCTGGCAAGAAACTCCGGCAGTAGGGAATCTGCTAAGGAGAAAAATAAAGGCTAATATGATCTCATAGTATGTAAAGACTCTGTGTGAAAATCCTAGTCTGTATATTCATCATCTGCCTCTGAAAAAGAAAAAAAAAGGGAAAAAATATATGAGACTGAAATACACAGATGTCTGATTGAAATGATTGTTTTACACATTCATCTGTTTCCCAACACAACTTACCAAGTCTGTGCAAGTATTTGTGCTGGGCAAGGGATGTTTTCTGTGACAGTTCTGTCTTAAATGTGCATGAAAACACAGCCACAGAGAGCGAACCCAGCAGTAAAGTATCCTTCCCTTCCTTTCTGTTGAATACTGTGTAATGAATTGAATACTGTGGAAGGATTCATCTGTAATTCACATTTTTGTATGAGTATAGGTTAATCTAATCTAAACTAGGAATTCTTTCCAAAGCTTTATATCAATTTTAGTAAGTTGCTAGGATCACAAACACAGGATTTATAATCTTTCCTGATAGAAAACACAAAAGAGCTTTTAGAAAGTATTTAAGCTCTTTTGTTTTCTTTATTTTCATGTCTTAGAAATTATATTTTCAAGGTCTTCTCTATAACCAACAGGATTAAAAACCCTCTTTAAACAAAACACACTTCAATTTTGTCATAAAGGTATGATTACAAGAGCTTTAAAAGACACACAGAGAATACAATGAATCTCATGAAGGAGAAGGCAGTGAGAGTTGGCTTTGTGCATTTTGTCAGGCTTCCAACACCACCAAGACAAACACATTCTAACCCATGATAGGAGAAGTGCAGATGTGCACACAGTGAGCTCTTCCTTCCCTAAGATACCTGCTCAAGACCTGGGCAGGTTCCCAGGTCCTGAGTTTACTGAGAACTCCCTCTCTGTGCTCTTGGGGCAATGCAGAAGACTGTCGAATGAAAGGAGGAAAGGGAGTTAGAATCTGATCTGTGGGCATGCAAGCACTTCCAGGAGGTGTGGGGATGAAAGCCACTCCATACAGAGGCACAGCCCATGCAGGTGCTTTGCCCATCTGCCTGAGAATGGCATCACTGCCCACCTGGGAAGGACAGCAGAGATCTGAAAGGCTCCTTGCAAGCTGCACGTGCCCAGAAGTTACCAATACAGCAAGTCTCTTTCACCAAACACCTTAGAATATAACCTTTACAAAGAAAATGTTTTACTTTTCAGTTACCTAGATACCGCTTCTGGAGATCACAAAACTCTGTATTAGACTGTAATTAGATCTATTTCACAACACCCCCATGAGGGAAATCACTAATTACAGCAGTTTGTTGAAATTAAGGTGAGCGTAGTCATGGTTGGTAGTGACTATGATACTATTGCAATCTTGTATTACTGCACTTCAGGCTATGATTGTATCAGATCTCAGAAGCCAAGAGGGCTGGGTCTGGCTGGCAGATGAGCAGAGAATGGAGAACTGAGCTACGCACTTGGGATTTCTTAAGAAGTTACAAGCTTATAAATCACAAGTCATATTAATTTGACCAGGAATAAATAATCCGGAGCTTTGGTGTCAGGAAAAACACCCTAGAGCTTGAGAGGTTGTGCTATGCCAGAGAAATAAAACCTACAGCCTCTCCTGATCAGCCGCAGTCATAAAAAAAAAATCCTGTGTTTTTATGGGACTAATAATTTTGCAGGACAAGTATATTGGTCATGGCAACGTGGGAAAATCCCAGCTCTGAAACTTGCATTTGCCTTGCATCTTCTCCTTAGTGATGTAAAAATAACTTTATTTTTCCTGCATTTGAACACCTTTTAAAAACATGACTACAGCAGTGGTGAAATATTTCCATTAGAGAGCTCAGTGCATCTCAGCAAGGAAAGAAGTTTCTCTACACACAGAGACTATGAAGTATTCTGTTACAACACGAAATCCAATAATTGATGTGAGATAACAATGTACTGGTAACATAGTTTCAGGTTTTGTTGGTTTTAGCCTAATTAAATGGTATTTTAGTTTTTAACAAAAAGGTATCAAATCTTGCTTTTCATTCCTGCTAATTTTTTTTTTAATGGATGCGCAGAAAGAGAAGCCTGGTTGCCTAAAGGCTGCAGAACTTTGTTAATCTATATGAAATACAGATGTTTCAGAGGGCTGTTAGACTTCCAGAGAGTGAGCTAGAAGAAGTGAAGGTGTCTCAGACTCCTGCATTAGCAAACACTCTCAAACTGTCTTAGCTGGACACACTGTGTGTCCTGGTTTGAGACAGAACTTGGGAGGGAAGAGCTGGTGCACAGAGGATTAGATGAAGATCAGCAAACCAGTGCCCAAGAAGATGGCATGGAGCAAATCCACTTTTCTGCTGAGATGTAAAACTGTGCTTAGCGGTGTTGAGGGTAGCTATTAACATGAACTGTAGCTTCAAAAGCTCAGAGTAGGCTTCACTACTGCCCAGGCACATGGTTCTGAGGTAAAGATGACGCCAAAAGGAGTGTCAGTCGCACCTCCTCCTTAGCAACCATTTATGAGCAATTGGTTTCACTTCCTCCTTTCTGCTGTCCTCGGGGCCCTGAGCTGGACAAGCCTTTCAGCCTGCTCAGCTGGCAGAGCACTGCTCTGCCACATCTCCTGGCTTCTCACCTCTTCTGCTCCTGCAGCAGGAATGTCATCCTTTGTTTAACACAGAATGTCTCAGAAGTTTTGTTGGTGGGTATGGGCCGGGTGTAGGTGGCCAGGTGCTGGCAGCACGGGTGGTGTCTGTGAGGAAACAGGGCTGTCCCATGCTGGACACGGCCACTTCCAAACAGCTCCAACAGACCCACCACAGGTAATGGCTGAGCCCCCCCAGTAACACCAGCGGCACTCCTGGGAAAACGTATTTAAGGAAGGGCAAAGCCACTACATACCGGTGAGAGAGAAAGAGGAGCGAGGAGAAAAAAGTGGGGAATTCCACTGTGAACAGAAAGGTCAAAAAAGTAAGAGGGGGTGGAGGTGCTGCAGTGCTGGAGCAAGAAGTTCCCTGTAGCCCATGTAAAGGACCACAGTGGGTGCAAGTATCCACAGTGCGGCCCATGAGGGACCCCACAATAGGGCAGGTGGATACTTTCTGAAGGAATTGAACAAAGCATCAGAGACAACTTTGAAGTATTTCACCTCAACCACAGAAAAAAACCTCTGTAAAACCTCGGGAAAAATGTTTTTGACTGGTCAGTCTGATAAAAAAAATGTGAGTTTTCACTCTGGGGGAAAAAAAACAGCCAAAGAAAAGTAAGCCAAACAACAAACTCGCAAACCACAACCCAACATAGGAAGCCCGACTATTTGCAAAGGGAGGCACAATGCAGAACTCTGGGGGTTCTTATGCCGCCGCTTGCCGCTTCTGCTGCTCTGAAACATTTGCAAGAAACTGGGTCTGGGGCAGAGCTTCCAGGGAGGGAGCACGGCGGTGGCGGCACTGTCCCGAGGGACCGCGCCGGTGTATCCATAGGAAAATGATAAAATGACGCGATGCAGGATTAGTCGGTTTGTATTTACACCCCGAACCGGGCTGTTTGCCTCCGACTTGCACAGCTGAGCCCCTACACGGCTCCGGGCGGGACACGGGTTTCCCCTCGGTGGAGCGCTGGGTTCACGGGCAGCCACCACCGCCCCTTCCGAGCCGCTCCCGCGGGACGGGCGGGAGGGAACCCTTCCCGGGGCGGGAGAGCGATGCTGATCACGGACAAACCGCTCGGTCCCGCTCGCCCCCAGCCCCGCGGTGCGCTGCCTCCGGCGGAGCCTCGCTGGCTGTCAGGCGCCGCCCCGCTGGGCGCGTCCGCCGGCCGGAGGCGATGGCTGGAGCGGGACGGGGCGGGCAAGGGGAAGGGAAAGGCGGGGGAAATGTCGCGGTCGCTACGGGAGACGGGAGAAAACCGGAAGCCGGCGGGGCGGGGCGGCGCGGCGCTGGCGAGCCCTTCCCCGCCTCCAGCCTCTCCCCGCCGGGCGGCGGCGGCAGCAGCGCCATGGGCTGCTTCTTCTCCCGCCGCAGGAAGCCGGCCCAGGGCGACCAGCTGCCGCCGCAGCCGCAAGCGGGAGCCGGGCAGGACGCGGCCACCGGCGAGCAGAAGGCGCCGCAGTACAGCTGGGACCTGCGAGCCAAGGTACCGCCCCGCCGGCTGCGGGATGGGGCTGGAGCTGGAACCGGGACTAGGACTAGGGCTAGGGCTATCGCCTTTCTCAGTGGGCAGCGTCTCACTCTCTCCTGCCGTCCGGGTGTGTGCTCCGGCAGGAAGCACGCCTTCCCCGGTCCCGCTGTTGCGGCTGGGTTCGCAAATTGTTTTTTTGAGCAATTAAAAAGTGTTTAGCCTAAGTATTTTACCAGGCAGTCTCAAATTGTGCAATTTGAGAGGGGAGGGCGGCGCGCTGGATGCGCGGCTGCCGGCGGGGCGAGCATCGGTCCCGGTGCGGGGCTGCTCCCGAGGGGCTGGCGCTGCTTCCCGCTGGGACAGCGCCCTGGGGACAGGCGGCTTGGCTGTGACAGTCCCCAAGGTGCCTGCCTGCCTGCCCTCGGGATTCCTGAGACAGCGCGGAGTCCCCCGGGTGCGTGCTTCCATCCAGAAAACCGGGATTAATGGCTGGGGAGCTGCTTGTGCCAGAGAGAGCCCCGCAACTGGCATTGGAGCGGAGGCACAAAACCGTGTGTCCTCGCCACTGTCGATATTGATTCTTCCTGCTTGGGTGTTTGCGCTGTTGGTTTGCTTGGGTGTTTGGGTTTTGTGTTTGTTTTTTTTTTTTGTTTTTTTTTTTTTTTTTTTGGTTGGTTTTTTTTTATTTTTTAAGGTTTTGGGGTTGGGTTTTTTCCGTTTCTTTCTCTTTTTTTTTTTTTTGAGGAAGTAGAACTAGCTTATTAGCCCCTAAAAAGACAGATGAAGTCAAATCCCTTTTCCCGTGCTCTTTCCAGAGCTCCCGCAGGCAATCATGAAGACACAAGCGGTAAAACATTTAAATGCTGGATATAATGTATTTCTTCCTAGCATCATTTCAAGTATCTCTTCCTACGTGTACAATGACGTTGTAGCCCTACTAGGCCTCTCTTCCTCTCCTCTCCAGCTGCCTTCGGGCGGGGGAAGCAGAAACTGGGCAGGCGAAAAACGTAATTAATGTGGTTTCAACAAACAAAATCCTCAAACCTTCTGGCCGTATTTTACAAGTATGGAAAAGAAAATGTGTGAACTCATTTGAATGTTTAGCTTGCTTGTTTTTTAAACTTGACCAGGTGCTCTAGGGTGTCCCTTAAGGCTTCCAAGTAGATTAAGGCAAGCTTAGATGGAGATGAGCTAGAGAGTGTGCGTGTGGCCTGGAGGAATTGGTTCCCTGAGGATAAAGATGAGCAGTCTGTGTTGGGCTTATTGCTTTGAGTGGCCAGCAGATATTTAGGGAGTACACAGAGAAGGAGAGGAGAACAGCCTGTCACTTGTGTGGAGACTATTCTCACAGCCAGAGGGGCTGCACTGAAGCCATACTTTAGTGACAGAGCAAAACTTGGTCTAAAAGTAAATTACTAAATCAGCCTTTGGAATAATATTGTTTAATTTTAGAGCAAATTCACCAGCTAAAGTTCAACAGGTATGAGATTTTTTTACCCCATCTACTTATATACAGCTAACTTGGAAAACTAAAAGAAGGAAAGTCAGGATATAGAAAGACTTGATTCAGAGAATAGCTGGCCTTGTTGCTAAGGAGATGATTGTTGTTAACTTGCTGGAAGTAGGCTCAGGCTAACATGAAACTGTTACAGCACTAACAATCTCTGTGGAGTAAAAAAAACGTGATCATGTATTGCATGTAAAACTTCCTCTTTTTCTAGAAAAGACTCTTACAAACCAGAAGAATCAGTGAGTTTGGGCCGTGCTAGTGAACTGTGCAAACCATCAAGTTAGCTGCTTAATTTCGTACTGTACAGCCTAAGAATGGCTATTTAATGTCTAAGTTCATTTCTCTTGCTCTTTGCAGCCTTATTTTTCATTGGGCTTTTTGGGTGTAAGATTAATACATTAAACTAGGAAAGCACCTGGAGTCACCTTATCCTAGGTGAAGGAGTACTGAGCACTTGCTGCACTAAACTTATTGATCCCAGTTTGTATCAAGTGATACCCTGTCAGTGTTAATGTAGTAGTTTTAAATGTTGTCTGTGATAGTTTGTCCTGTTGTCTATTGCTTTCTCATTTGTGATGCTTCACATATACTTATTTATTTCACAAATTTGTACACAAAGTTAACTTGAAGTGAGTTGGAAAACTTGTGGCACGAAGACTCCTTTTTATCCATCCAGTGCATTGAGTTGTATTCTAAACTCTGAAAATCTCAATTCTGTCAACAGATGTGCTAAATTGTCTTTTAATGTTTATTTCCAGCATTTGGGTTGGGGATGTGTTTGTAATTTTAGGCTTTCCTACTCAGTGGTGCAGCTGTGGTTATATAGTTCCGTTTCACAAGCAGGTTTGGCAATTGTCTGTAGTTTTTGTAAACTGTGCTCAGTATGTTCTTACAGGTGAGCATGTCTTGCTGCTCAGACACTCCAGCTGTCTTCCTGTAAACTAATGCCACCCTGACATGGCAGAATAATGTAGGCACACTTGTGTGCATATTTGTGTGATTAGGGATGTGTAGAGGGGTGACTGAACCCCTTTCTTCTGCTTCTGAAGGGCATCATTGCTAGTTGAGCCTCTTTTAATGATGTTCTAATGGCAAAGGTTGATTGAATTGACACTGTCTGCTAGTGTAACCCTAGACAAAGAGAAGTATGATGATATCCCAGTAACTATGTAACTCTTGTGTAATAGTCCCCAAAATGGACCATGTGATAGAAAATTCTAAATAGAAAATATTATAAGATGCTGATAGTTGCATTGAAATTAAGGAAAGTATATGAATTTGAGGAGCCTTTTCAGATTTCTTTGTGACTTTATTAAGTGAGGACAGAAGTTTTAAGCTATACAAAATTTAATCAAATTTAGATTACATTGTGAATCTGTTGGGGTCTCTGCAATGCTTTCTGAGCCTTGGGTTCAGAGAAGTGGGTGAAGATTACTTATGGTGCAGTAGAAGAACCAGAGGATCAGATTATTTTGAAAACAGAAAGGAGAATGATGAGCATTCAGTTTCTTGCTGCTCTGGGATTCTCAGTCCATGAGTGGAAGTAGAGCACAGTTTATTCCAGAGTCTGTTCGTACTGCATCGCATCCTGAGGACTTATTATGTCTCTTGATGTCTTTGGGCTGTCATGAGAGTCTCTTTCTGACCAAGGGTGGGAGAGGAACTTGGTGGTGCTCAGCCCTTCCTTCAGCTAGCTTTCCACCTGGGTTGGTTTTGTTTCCCACTGCATGGCTAACAGCAGCAACTGAATGTGGGGATGCACAGACAGGAACTGGGGCTTTTGTGTCTTGTGATGGTACAAGATACACTCATGACCTCCACAGGAGAAGAAACNCGTGTGGCCTGGAGGAATTGGTTCCCTGAGGATAAAGATGAGCAGTCTGTGTTGGGCTTATTGCTTTGAGTGGCCAGCAGATATTTAGGGAGTACACAGAGAAGGAGAGGAGAACAGCCTGTCACTTGTGTGGAGACTATTCTCACAGCCAGAGGGGCTGCACTGAAGCCATACTTTAGTGACAGAGCAAAACTTGGTCTAAAAGTAAATTACTAAATCAGCCTTTGGAATAATATTGTTTAATTTTAGAGCAAATTCACCAGCTAAAGTTCAACAGGTATGAGATTTTTTTACCCCATCTACTTATATACAGCTAACTTGGAAAACTAAAAGAAGGAAAGTCAGGATATAGAAAGACTTGATTCAGAGAATAGCCAGCCTTGTTGCTAAGGAGATGATTGTTGTTAACTTGCTGGAAGTAGGCTCAGGCTAACATGAAACTGTTACAGCACTAACAATCTCTGTGGAGTAAAAAAAACGTGATCATGTATTGCATGTAAAACTTCCTCTTTTTCTAGAAAAGACTCTTACAAACCAGAAGAATCAGTGAGTTTGGGCCGTGCTAGTGAACTGTGCAAACCATCAAGTTAGCTGCTTAATTTCGTACTGTACAGCCTAAGAATGGCTATTTAATGTCTAAGTTCATTTCTCTTGCTCTTTGCAGCCTTATTTTTCATTGGGCTTTTTGGGTGTAAGATTAATACATTAAACTAGGAAAGCACCTGGAGTCACCTTATCCTAGGTGAAGGAGTACTGAGCACTTGCTGCACTAAACTTATTGATCCCAGTTTGTATCAAGTGATACCCTGTCAGTGTTAATGTAGTAGTTTTAAATGTTGTCTGTGATAGTTTGTCCTGTTGTCTATTGCTTTCTCATTTGTGATGCTTCACATATACTTATTTATTTCACAAATTTGTACACAAAGTTAACTTGAAGTGAGTTGGAAAACTTGTGGCACGAAGACTCCTTTTTATCCATCCAGTGCATTGAGTTGTATTCTAAACTCTGAAAATCTCAATTCTGTCAACAGATGTGCTAAATTGTCTTTTGATGTTTATTTCCAGCATTTGGGTTGGGGATGTGTTTGTAATTTTAGGCTTTCCTACTCAGTGGTGCAGCTGTGGTTATATAGTTCCGTTTCACAAGCAGGTTTGGCAATTGTCTGTAGTTTTTGTAAACTGTGCTCAGTATGTTCTTACAGGTGAGCATGTCTTGCTGCTCAGACACTCCAGCTGTCTTCCTGGAGTGAAGGAATGCCACCCTGACATGGCAGAATAATGTAGGCACACTTGTGTGCATATTTGTTTGATTAGGGATGTGTAGAGGGGTGACTGAACCCCTTTCTTCTGCTTCTGAAGGGCATCATTGCTAGTTGAGCCTCTTTTAATGATGTTCTAAACGCAAAGATTGATTGAATTGACACTGTCTGCTAGTGTAACCCTAGACAAAGAGAAGTATGATGATATCCCAGTAACTATGTAACTCTTGTGTAATAGTCCCCAAAATGGACCATGTGATAGAAAATTCTAAATAGAAAATATTATAAGATGCTGATAGTTGCATTGAAATTAAGGAAAGTATATGAATTTGAGGAGCCTTTTCAGATTTCTTTGTGACTTTATTAAGTGAGGACAGAAGTTTTAAGCTATACAAAATTTAATCAAATTTAGATTACATTGTGAATCTGTTGGGGTCTCTGCAATGCTTTCTGAGCCTTGGGTTCAGAGAAGTGGGTGAAGATTACTTATGGTGCAGTAGAAGAACCAGAGGATCAGATTATTTTGAAAACAGAAAGGAGAATGATGAGCATTCAGTTTCTTGCTGCTCTGGGATTCTCAGTCCATGAGTGGAAGTAGAGCACAGTTTATTCCAGAGTCTGTTCGTACTGCATCGCACCCTGAGGACTTATTATGTCTCTTGATGTCTTTGGGCTGTCATGAGAGTCTCTTTCTGACCAAGGGTGGGAGAGGAACTTGGTGGTGCTCAGCCCTTCCTGCAGCTAGCTTTCCACCTGGGTTGGTTTTGTTTCCCACTGCAAGCAGCAACTGAATGTGGGTATGCACAGACAGGAACTGGGGCTTTTGTGTCTTGTGATGGTACAAGATACACTCATGACCTCCACAGGAGAAGAAACACAAACAGCTGCATCATCTTTTTGCTGTTGTCTCATGTTCAAAGAAGTAGGATTAGATTAATTATGAACATAGTGGCATTTAGAGCTTAGAGGAACTTTCCTTCCCAGATGATTTTTTTAACTTTTAGGTGGAACAAGTAGAGTTTTGTTTTATGTCAACTGACTTGCAACTTGACTGGTTTAGTTGATAGGAAACATGCAGCTATCATTGTTATTGTGATATGTAGCTGTATTTAAACAGTTGAAAAACCTCAAGACCTTTCACTTTTTGCCAAATCATAGTCTTTTGTTAGTTACCTTACATTTGAGCATTCTTCATGAGTGGTCTGACTTGAATATGTTGAATTGTCTAGATCTTGTTTAGGTAGCCATTTTGTACTTTAGTTTTGAATATTAATAAAATAACTTTTTTTCTCTAAACATTGCATTTAAGGACAAACTAAGCCATTGTATCTCCCTTATGCTTCCTGCTGCACCAGAAGAGCTATTGCTGTTTTTCTCAAAATGTGGTCAGATCAACTGAGAAACAGTCAGAATGTTCATATTAGGCAGTATTTCCAGTTAGATCAAATACAGACCTGTGGTAGCTTCCTTTCTCCTTTCACTTTTTCAGTATGCAGTGGTTAGTAGTGGTTTGCTGAATGTGAATGACTGTTTTATGCTCTTATGGGCATTATGAAAAAGCATGGAGATTCCCAAGAATAGAATGAAATGAGCATTCAGACTGTTGTATTGGCCACTTCTAAAGTCAGGGTGTGCAGGAGATGCTCCAAAATGAAAAAGTGTTTGCTGGAGACAGGAATCTTCATTACACTTTCCACCTTTTGTTGTTGTGCAAGAATCTTGAAATCTGCCAGTGGGTGCGTAACTTCAACAAGCAATCTCCAGAGGATGTTGCAACTTATTACTTGAGGGCACCAAACCCATGCAAGTATGAATATGCAGAAGTGTCTAGGCCTGGGAATGCACTTTTTTTTTTCTTATTTCCCTAATGTTAATTCCCCTGCTGACAAAAATAGTGCTTAAAGCTTCTTAAGTTGATGTGCCTACCCTATAGGTGCAGCTTTTAATGTCACTGGGTCAGCAGCCAACTTCTGTATATTATCAGCTGTAAGTTCTTTTCTTGAACTGCCATCTGTAGTGACTTAGAGAGATAGGGGATGATTTTTTGAGAATTATATTTAAAAGAGAAGACCTTAGTGGAAGTGGTTTAGAAATACTTTACAAACTGTTTGCTCAGCAGCCTGAACAAGGGTAACTAGAGGAGAACTGTAACCTGTTAAGAACAGCTGTACTTTTTCATATTTGTGGGGGTCTATCACTATTGACTGAAACTCCTTCCCTAATGGATCCTGTGAAAAAGTCTTGCTAAGACATGAACTCATACCAGAAACACTTCAAGATGTTGGGATCCTTTATGATTCTAGGTACAGTTGCCACTAACAGCTGTGAAGGTCTACTACTTGCAAGCCTTTTTCCAAATGGCAGCTGCCCAGTTTTGGTGCCAGCAAACTGGATGGTCGTGGCTGTATGTCATGTGCAGCTTTCACACAGCCTGTGACCTTCTTGCAAGACAAGTGTCTGCAGGAAGCAAAGCTGCTTAATGCACCTTGCACTTGTAACAGGATGCCCTGGACCTGTAAGGAGCCATGACAAACTCGTTTCCTTCACTTCTCTCCTTTTGTTTGTTCTTTAAAATCCTTGCTCCCTACAGTTTATCCTCTAGCCCTTTGTAACAGACTTCTCACCATTGTGTAATTGCTAAGAAGCCAAGATTAGGCTTCTGTGCCTGTTATGAAGGAAAAATATTAGCCCTATAAGAAGGGCTGGCTTTTTCATCATCACATCTGGTTATTTTAGGTCATTCCATGGAGTAATTCCTGAACCTGTGCATATCCACTTCAGTTAGAAGGCTTCAACTCCTGAGCTGTGCCAATATCTGTTAATGTGCCACTCCTATCTACTCTAAGAACTGTTTCAATTCAGCTGAAAATATTAAAAGCTACTGCTGTGAATACTGGCACCTTTTGAATTTTATATCAGCCTGGGGAAAAAAGGTGTTTAAAAAACCTGTTAAGGGCTGGAGAGTAAAGCATCTCTCTGGGTAAAATGGGTGGATTTGGACAAAGGTTTTTGAAACTTTATCCAAACACAAAAGACAAGTAGATAAGTTATCAAATAGTTGAATTTTCCTGACCTCACACATGCTTAAGATTTTATAACCAGTGCAGACACCAAATATTAGCATTATGCTCCATGTTACTTTGCAATTTATAATCCCTTGAACTATTCTGCNAGTGCTCGAGCATGTCCAGAGGAGGGCAATGGAGCTGGGGAAGGTTCTGGAGCACAAATCTGATGAGAAGCAGCTGAGGGAGCTGTGGTTGTTGGAAGAAAAGGAGGCTCAGGGAAGACCTTATTGCTCTCTGCAACCACCTGAAAGGAGGCTGTAGGATGTCAGGGTTGCTCTCTTCTCCCAAGTACCGAGTGATAGGATAAGATAAAAGGCCCCAAGTTGCTCCAGTGGAGGCTTAGATTGGGTATTAGGAAAAATTTCTTCATTGCAAGAGTTAGAACAGGCATCCCAGTGAAGTGTTTGAGTCACCATCCATGGAGGTATTTAAAATATGTGCAGATGTGGCAGCTGGGGACATGTTTAGTGATGGACTTGGCAGTGCCAGGTTGATGGTTGCACTTGATGGACTTAGAGCTCTTTTCCAATTTAAACTATTCTATAATCCTATGGACATATAAGGTGCTGTTGGATGCATCCTCATAGTCATGGTTCTGCCTTCAGGCCTGTTTCTCTGGCATGTTTCTTTTACCCAGGAGAAGTGCAATATTTATATCTGTCTTATATCCTGTCCTCTCAGGGGCAATAACCCAGTGGGGGGAGAGAGTATCAAATCTATTCC
>WBNQ01007348.1:0-37101 GCA_013401375.1 Spizella passerina | reverse complement strand
AGTGAGGGAAGAAAAAATTTGTAATTATCTGCACAATGTTGTTTAAAAAATTTAACAAAAATTCTTTACTGGAGCTGTTTGACCTAAGCTATCTTTTGCTTAAGATACTAGTGCATATACTCCTGATAAATCTCAAACACTTACTGTCACAGTCCTGGAGATTTTCAATTGCTGATAACAACCTTGCCCTGTCTTCTGGGTCAGAAATATTTAATTCAATAAGGTGGCTTTCATGCAGATCCTTTAAGTCCTCTAGAGTTTCATAGCCATTCAGCAGGAGGGTTGAGGCATATTCCTACAAAAGGAAACAAACAAATCCTCTCATGGAAACAAGCACTATGTTTAGTAGAGGAATAGGCACAATTTCACTTTTTCTTTTTGGCCAGGTTGAAATGGGGTCCATTTTTCAGGCCAATTGGAGAGGTGGAGAACAAGAGGGAACAGAGGCAGAGATGCCTGGGAGTCCTCCTGGGCATGACAGCATCCGTGCCTGAGCTCCCTAGCACAGCCCAGCAGCAAACAGGACCAGGGCAGAGATCTGTCAGAAATTATCTAATTTTCTAAGTGTCTGGACTTTTGTGGGTCACTCCATGAGTGTCTCTCCCACACTGAGCCCAGGAGGGGCTCTGAGGTGAGGAGTGCTCTGCCTTTTCACAGGAGAAGCCTTGATCCAAGCAAGGGGAGAAGCAGAGGGAGCCCTGCTGTGTCACACAAGGTCCCCCTTGAGCTGTGTGTCAAGTCAGTACAAACCTCTGTGCATGCTCCAGGCAAAGGAGTGTTTGCATCAGCAGCAAAGCAATTACCCTTATTAAAAATGTGACTTGTAAATCACGACCTCATTACACTTTGACACTCCGTCAAGATCTAGGGTTGCAGAGAGGGAGAGAAGCTCAACATGAGCCTGGTGCAAAAATACTACTGCTCCCTAAAGATCACAAGAAATGAGAAACACAAAGTCTCAGTTTTGGCTCTGGAGTCAGACTGCAGCCACACCCCTGAAACATGCACAGCCACACATCTCCTGTACTCAAACACATAACTGCAGCCAGGCTGAGCTGACAAGTTACCAGTGTCCCTCTCTGAGTGAGACAGGCACATGATGAGATAAAACACAATTCTGTAAGCCACTCATGATGCCTTTCCTGGTCTTAAAAACTGAGAACCAGGCACAGTTAAGGAATAAGGGTGTTTTACCTCAGTATTTAATAAGGATCCTTATTCGTGCACACTTCACCAGGGTGGAATGCGCCGCAATGCACGCACACCACTGGTTGTGCATACAATTTATAGACCTTATAAATTTGCATATCTAACAAGGATGCCCCAATGGGAGACCTGGATGAATGGTGTGATATTCCTCCATCCGTGGAATTCCCCCCTGGATGGGCCAAATCTCAAGTTTACAGGATATTTTCTAGAGAGGACCTTGGTTTCCCAAGACAGTGTAGGGTTTTCTGTCTCCTACTAAAAGGTCTTTAGGATGTTTGGTCTCTTGGCCTAACAAAATACTGGGACTATGCTAAATCATCAGCCTTTAAGAATTACAAGTATGCATGCTAATAATACTGAGGTTACATAGAAGTTATATAAAAGGTATATAAAGAAAAGGCAAAAAATCATCTTGCCATCACTCACATCAGATAAAAGACAGACACGAGGTTGCTTTGCTTTGCTGACATGAAAATTGCTGAAACTTGCCTTTCCCCTTGTGCCTATAAATGACATTCAAACCTGAGCACACAGAAAGGGAATGTTTCAAACATAGCTGGGAAATGCCTTGGCTGACCTGCAGGTGGACACATTCCAGGAGCTCCTGCAATGTTTTAGGCTTGGTCCTTTTGCTTCCTTTGTGTGGGTTTATCCTTCTGGGTGCAGCTTCTTCTTCCAAGATAACATCCACATAAATGAACTTGAAATTTCCTACTTTGTTGTTCAGCATGCCTGTCCATATGCCCATGGGAGTTTTGCAGATGATATCTATGATGTCTCCTTTCTAGAACAATAAAAAAAGCACAACACAGCTTACACCTCTGGTTTGTTATATGTAGCTTTTCCTCTATGGACCAAAACCAGCACTAGTCAGTGAGAAGTAACTTTTTTTAATTACCTACATTTAGTGCCTTTGCTTTTATAAAATCCCAGGAACATAATTACAGAAAGTTGAGCTAGTCCTTATCTCCAAACCTTTGTGAAGGAGAGGTGAGCACAAGCAGCCCCTCTCACTATTTTTGTGCTCCACTTGGTCCCTGAAAAGGGATAGGGTTGCATCAGCAATTAACTTTTGTCATGGGCAGTGGGCATAGTTTTGGCAAAAAGCAAGGGATGACTGTAAGGTTATTTTCATAATATATGCCATAGCATTTACAGAACAACCTTATTATCCAGCCTCTCAAGGGTCTCCAAAACCAGATAGCTGATCTATGTGAAAGGTGGACTCCAATTCATTTTACAGGAAAAATCACTGTCTACATTTCTCAAAGATAATAAAGAACATTTAACTCCCTTAACAAATATGAGTGCTTAAAAAGGTGACAACACAGCTATTTCAAGGAGGTTTTTTGGTGAAGGTGTTCACAGCCACATTGTGGGAACCAAGGTCTCAGCTCAGGAAAACAGTCATTCTGAGTAATTCTCATAGTAAAAAGGCTTTTACAAAGTCATGCACCCTACACAATTTGCTTCCAAGGACCTCAAAAATGAGCCCTCTCNGGGTTTTCTGTCTCCTACTAAAAGGTCTTTAGGATGTTTGGTCTCTTGGCCTAACAAAATACTGGGACTATGCTAAATCATCAGCCTTTAAGAATTACAAGTATGCATGCTAATAATACTGAGGTTACATAGAAGTTATATAAAAGGTATATAAAGAAAAGGCAAAAAATCATCTTGCCATCACTCACATCAGATAAAAGACAGACACGAGGTTGCTTTGCTTTGCTGACATGAAAATTGCTGAAACTTGCCTTTCCCCTTGCGCCTATAAATGACATTCAAACCTGAGCACACAGAAAGGGAATGTTTCAAACATAGCTGGGAAATGCCTTGGCTGACCTGCAGGTGGACACATTCCAGGAGCTCCTGCAATGTTTTAGGCTTGGTCCTTTTGCTTCCTCTGTGTGGGTTTATCCTTCTGGGTGCAGCTTCTTCTTCCAAGATAACATCCACATAAATGAACTTGAAATTTCCTACTTTGTTGTTCAGCATGCCTGTCCATATGCCCATGGGAGTTTTGCAGATGATATCTATGATGTCTCCTTTCTAGAACAATAAAAAAAGCACAACACAGCTTACACCTCTGGTTTGTTATATGTAGCTTTTCCTCTATGGACCAAAACCAGCACTAGTTAGTGAGAAGTAACTTTTTTTAATTACCTACATTTAGTGCCTTTGCTTTTATAAAATCCCAGGAACATAATTACAGAAAGTTGAGCTAGTCCTTATCTCCAAACCTTTGTGAAGGAGAGGTGAGCACAAGCAGCCCCTCTCACTATTTTTGTGCTCCACTTGGTCCCTGAAAAGGGATAGGGTTGCATCAGCAATTAACTTTTGTCATGGGCAGTGGGCATAGTTTTGGCAAAAAGCAAGGGATGACTGTAAGGTTATTTTCATAATATATGCCATAGCATTTACAGAACAACCTTATTATCCAGCCTCTCAAGGGTCTCCAAAACCAGATAGCTGATCTATGTGAAAGGTGGACTCCAATTCATTTTACAGGAAAAATCACTGTCTACATTTCTCAAAGATAATAAAGAACATTTAACTCCCTTAACAAATATGAGTGCTTAAAAAGGTGACAACACAGCTATTTCAAGGAGGTTTTTTGGTGAAGGTGTTCACAGCCACATTGTGGGAACCAAGGTCTCAGCTCAGGAAAACAGTCATTTTGAGTAATTCTCATAGTAAAAAGGCTTTTACAAAGTCATGCACCCTACACAATTTGCTTCCAAGGACCTCAAAAATGAGCCCTCTCTTCTTGGCACTTATCACAGAAAAATGCTGAAAGCCTTTGAAGAGTTATCCAACAAATGCCTGCTTCGTTTGGGATTCTGTTACAAAGTTAGAAATCAAACTCAGTTTGTTAAGATGTGTCCCCAGCTCCAAGGTTTGCATCTTTTCTGGTCTGGTCAAGGAACAGCAAGTATGAACTTGTGCTCATACAAGTCAAGTGGTCACCCTAGTTTTTTACAAACCCAAGCACAAAACTGTCTGTGAGCTGATGACCTGATTTATTTAGAACATGGGGCTCAGAGCTGTAAGCACGTTTGAAATGGAAACTAAACAAACATTTATTTAAAGGTCTACAAGCACATGTTATTCTACAAACTCGTGCAGGCTCAGAAGCTTCAGATGTGGATGCAGGTCAGGATTAGGCAGTGGCTCCAAGCCAAGCTGCAGATGCACTCTGAATTCAGATTCAGGGTACTGAAATTTTGTGTGATATATACAGGGGATTTCAACCCTAAGTATCAGCTTATAATTCCAAAACACACCACCCTAATGAATAAAAAAAGAAACCTATATGAGCCAGCAGATATTTGCCATTTCATGACCAGTTAAATAGCTAAAACTTTTAAAGTGTATTAAAATAAATGCCCTAGATGTGGGTGGAAATGGAGGGTAAGTGCTGAAGACTGTGAGTACCAGCAGAGCAACAGCTCTCATGTCGGCCAGGGAGGAGAAGAGGGAGTCTGTGTGAGATACAGGATTTGGCAAAATAAAGAAGCTGTGAACAGGGAAAGAGTCTTAAGGGCTGGGGGGGGTTTAAGTAATGTTCAACTGGGCCTCTGTTTGTTGCTCTTCTTCACTCACACAGCCACAGGTTCACAGAGACAGGTGAACCCCAGAATGTTCACAGCTCAAATATAGGCTTAAAGAAAAGTTTAATGGAAAGGCAAACAAGAGTCTTAAGGGCTGGTGGGTATAGGCAATGGCAAAGGATATATCCACTGAGCTTTGGATATATCCTTGTTGTGACTGGGAAAGCCTAGGGAGAGAACTTCACATCCAATGAGATTTTCTTACTCCAGACCCTGCATATGTGTTGTATGCTTCCCACATACAACATCCCAATTCTCCTGTGTTGTATGTGGGAAGCAACACATATTTTACTCTGAGGAAGGCTGGGGTAGGTAGGGAGATACCATGAAGGGATTCCTACCTGGAATATGTGCCTTAAAAAGCCTTTAGCAGCACTTGGCTTTGCAGCCTTGTCTGAACTAAGTCCTTACAGGGGCATTGCGAAACCAGACCTGCCTTGCTTTTAGTGTTCCGCGTACTTGAGCAGGTAAAAATTCATTATTTAATATATTATTTAGATGTAAAAAATGGACCCCCTGGCATTGCTAGTGGGAGAGAAGGAGTCCTGGTGGCTGTCCTACCTTGATTTTGAGCGAGTCAGTGTCATAAGGGCTGGGTGTGAAGTCGGTGTGCACCTTGGCGCGGCCGCAGAAGGGGCCGTTGTAGGGCACCTCGTCGTCCAGGCGGAGGCTGTCCCTGTTGCTGGTGCCATCCGAGCAGCTGGTCACCCCACCTGGGAGAGAGGCAGCTTGAGACACCCCTGCACCAAACACCCACACATGCAGCTCTGCACAGCAGCCCAAAGGAAGGGTTCAATATCACAGAATCAGAGACAGAGAGTATCCTGTGTGGGTTTGTCACCTTCCAGGATGACTGCATTCAATAAAAATCATGCTACAAGAGACAGCACAAAATGGGTAGGAGATCTTTCATTAATATCTTCCCTAAAGTAATCTTTTTCTGGTGATGATACTAATAGACTACGCATTTTATTTACAGACTTTTTGAAATATTACCTCTGCAGATTAATAAAATGTACCCTAAAAGTGCAATTTAAGGAATTAATTCTGCTGAACTTCTCCTGTTTATTCAGAGAAATGAAAACAAGTACTGTAGAAGTTATTTTATTTCATTCCAGAGCTAGCTGAAACATCAAAGGAACCTGCATTGCAGAGGGAAATTTTAATCTTATCAACATTTCTGCCTGTCATTTTATCCAAGTTGAGCAATAAAATATCAGCAGAATAGTTCAAGCAAATTTGAGCAAGCTCTGCAATATCCCATCCAAATATGTTTTTAGATAAGAGCAGCAGTGTATTGGAAGTAAACTCCCATATACGATTTTCACAAATCACATCACAGAAAATGATCATAAAAATGGTTTTGTTTGAGGTGATTGCTTAAGTGCACAGCTCCATCTCAGGGCCAGATTAACTCTAAGTGCAAATGGTCTGGACTGCAGCTCCAGGCTGCACTCAGGGCTCAGGCAGTGCCTGCAGGGTGGCACAGCAGCGTCACCAAGGATATCTGTGACCTGCCATCCAGCAGGGCAATACAGAGAGAGGTGGAGGCACATTTCTCATCAGACACTCCTCTGAGCAAGGGTACCCTGGTGGGGAGGGTTTTCAGTGGGTTTCAGGTGGGTGTGTCTCTCTGCATCATGTCCCAAAGCTGCCAGGTGAGACCCACATCCCCCACCATCGTGTGTGGCTGCACCCAGTGATTGCAAACCCAGCACTAAGGCAGTGATAACCCCACAAAAATGTGGAGTTATGCCCTATAATTCATGTTATTTTTTTTCTTCACTTAGTATTTCCACTCTTCAAAACATTCAACTTATTTCTGGATAGATGTATACCTACCCTAGCTGCTACCCATTTAACCAAATTACACCTTTGTCTGCCAGAATGAAGTGCTCTCTACCATCACATTTTTGATGACCAGCTCTGATTCCACAGACATAAGCAATAACTATATTGATCCAGTGGCTGAATAAGAAGTACAGGTGTCTTGTACTTACTAGATGAGCTCTGGCCACTGTTCAGACTGTAGAGACTTTCCAAAGAGTCACTGGTTGTTAGGGAGACCTTCTCAGTGTGTGCTCCACCACCAGGATCACTGTCTTCTTTTCCCTCTTCATTCTTTAACACAAAAAAATCCAATGTTAACCACAAAGAAATGTGTTTTAGAGATTTTTTTTTTGTCTTAAAGCATCATTGGAGATTAACTCATAATTGCACTTTATTAAGAACTCCTTTGTGAGAGAAGGCATTTTAGAAGCTGGTACTAACCATGCCCAACAATCACCTCCAGTATTTTATTATCCTGGAGAAATTCCCTCTTGCTTCTGCCCCACTCACTTCATCCCCTCCCTGCTCAAAGGAAGACTGCAGCACACCATGGCAGAGCTGAAAGCTTGGAATGGAAAATTTGTGGGCAGCCTGATAAGATTTTGTCTGCTTGTCTCAGAGAAGGAAATACAAAGCTCAGCTCTGAAGGCAGGTGGTGAAGAGCTGGCTGGCACAGCTGTGTTTTGCACTGAACTTGTGAGGATGGTGGTTCCTTGTGGCAGGCTGGGGACAGCTTGCACACACGTGGGGCACTGGTGTGTTCCAGCACCGTGCTCACCACACTGCCCAACATTCACCCTGTCCTCGAAATCCAGGGCATTTCAGAATTAACAGGTACATGTTTCTCTCACAAAGTCTAATGATGTATGAAATTGGCCCCTTGAGTTTATCCCAATAAATCACACCTCAGGAATCACAGCCTGTTCAAAACAATAAGATCCATATTTCAGTCGCAGTTAAGTTAGAGACAGTGGAACAGATAAATTAAATAGGCATGATCTTTTAAAAGGAAGGATTTTTAGTAGAATTTATCATGTTGTATGTGATATCCTGATGCAACTGAAACTGCCTTCAGCACATTGTATTTGGGGAAAAATTAGTTATTCACCAGTTAGATGAGGAAGCAAAGATGACAGTGCATGTGTGAATTAGAGACCCATACAGGTACATATCAGGCAGAGCACTGAAATGAAGAACTATACTGGTTTTCAACAAGAATTGTGCTTGTTACACCAGCCAGCAGCATAACAGATTAATCAGGAGACTGGTATTGATTGCCATCATCTCCTGCAGGAAGGAAGATCATGCTACATGTGTGTCCAACCAGATAATCCATTGAATTTCTGTCATGGGAATTGTTGCTTTAAATGTGCAGAAAGGAAATATAAAAATATAATATAAAGATCATCGATTGCACTTTAGAAAAAAAAATAAAAGAAAACTAAACTAATGAAATACAAATCCTTGTCTTGGTCCTTCAAAAGGCATTTAAAGATATAAAATTATTTTCTTCTTGTGACATTCCTCATTGATTTTCCTTACTTACTTGATATTGACACTTTAGATAGGATGCAGACTAGATAGATTTTTTTAGGATTGTTAAGTGTGACAAGCTTTTTCCTTAAAATTTTGGAACTTACTGATATAAAGTACTGAGAAAACAGGGTTCTAAATTTTGGAACGTACTGACATAAAGTACTGAGAAAACAGGGTTTTCAGTATGTGCAAGATTATGTTTTTTATGTTTAATAAAGATAGTTTCACTAAGATTCGATAAGGTAAAAGGAGATAAGGCATATGAGCTGGAATTCTCTAGGATGCTGGCTGACCTTTACAAAGTGGACTTCAGAAATAATTCTTGTATTGGGAGATAAATTCTTTTAATGAAGCTTTTTGTACACACTGAGCATCAGACTGATGATGGGGCTCAACCAATACTCCCTTGTGTCCACATGAGGAGGGGTTTTGTGCTCATATAAATGTTCCTCAATGAAAAAAGCAAAATTAAATGAAGCAAAAATCTTATGACTTTCTTGAGCCCTTACTGTGTGATTTTTGTGTACATAAAAATGCACATGAAAGAGCAGGTACATATCAAAAGCTGGCTTAATTCAGTATGTGTTTTTACCCTGGTTTTATGGTGTCTCACAGCCGAGGACAGTTGAAACATGAACAGAAAAAATGCACATAATATTTTTTACTACTTCACATGTATTTCCAACAAACACAAGGCTCTTAGGCTGTATTTACCATCTCCTCAGAGAGTGCCTTGATGTATTTTTTGCCCATCTTTTTCCTCATGGTAAGTGAAATGGCTCTCATCTTCTTACTCAGGCTTCCTCCATTGTTTGCTGCTTTGATTTGTACTGCTTCCCCAATGTCACTTATAGTCTCCAGCTCAGATATCTGTTTGAAATCAAAAAGTAGGCAATAACTCACCACGAAAATAAAACACAGCAAGCTGAAGCAGAAATTACAGGGAAATATTAAAGACACTAACACAGTTAGCATGACAATATTCAGTCATGGCCATTTTCCTTGGAAACTGTGTACCTAAACAGGTTTCCAGCACAATACTCTATGTATGAATGACAGAAAGAAAATCTATTTTATGGTAGGTAATGTTGTTTCACATTATCTATTGTCCCTAATATCAATAAGAATTGAGGGAATTTTTGCAGAGGTCTTGAAAACAAAAGTGAGACATCTGTGGGTTACTTGTAAAGTGCTGGTTACTTTGGGCATGCACCAATATGAAATGAACTTTTTTTTTTAATTGTTTCTATTTTCACATCAAAGTGCCAAACTTTAAGTGTGATTCTCTTGGTTTTTTTTGTCAAGGCCTCAATTACTGAACAGATGCAGGTATACAAGTAAAGTTCTCAGCCCTGCAAAATTTACACAAGAGCTTCCCAATGTTTTTTGCATAACTGTCATGGGAAAGTGAACTGCAGAAATTGAAACTTTGTGTTCTACAGACCTCAGCTGAATCATCTGTCTTTGATATTGAGTGGTGCCTGAAACGGTCAAAGCTCCCAAAGCTGCTCGTGCGCTGCAAAAGAAGAGAAGACAAACCTTGACTCACTGCTGCTGCTTTGCTTTGTTGTCTTATTAAGACTTAAAAACTGTCAAGCCACCTGTTGGTGTTAAAAATCCCTCCCATATCAGCAGGCCATGAACTGCTGCATCCAGCTAGAAACAAAATATAAGGTGAAGTAGGGGAAAAAAATTATGACTGTACAGGCAGAGGTAGAAAAATAAGTCAGAAGAACAATACAGCTTCAAATACTAATTAGATAATGGATATGATTATGAGTTCTTCTACATCTGTTTCACATTACTTATGTATGTAAATAACCATGCATTATTTGCAGGTAAGAAAGACTTGTTTATGAGTTTCAAAAAAAAAAGTGTCATCATAAATATGATACAAGCAATAGACTTGGTTGTGGTGGTGTAAATTGTGGCAATTTATACAATGTATTTTTGCAGCTGGGAAGACAATTTATGATTCTTTACCATCAGGAATGAGCAAGGACTGCTGAGGATTATGAATACATCTTGTCCAAAATGCACACATTGCAAAGGGAGCAAGTAACAGAATAATCAGGCAGGCCTCCTGCTTTTCTTACCAATTTTACAATTAGAAATTCTGATTTTTAAACATAAGTAGGTACAATTTTCTGCCATGCCACAGCTTTACTTGGCTTAACAAAGCTGCATCACCTGAGGTGTGCATTAAGAGACAGTGAATGGATTGCTCCACCTTCCTTCTAGTTTTCACTCTTTGTGCATGTGGATAAATGGCATGGAAAGGAGGGAGGTGGCACAGCAGATTTTTAGGAGTGGGGTCATACAGAAATACCTGCCAGACATGCTCAGGCAGAGCTGCCTGACACTGCACTGCCCATGGGGGCAAAATGCATAAAATCACATTGATACCAAGTCAAGAGTCCCTTTAAGTGTGGCCCTAGAAACAGCCAGAATTTGGACATCTATCCACTCTACAGTGCCTTTAAGAGCTTGTTTTTATGTCTTCACCAATACTCACAGCTGGATCTAGAATGGGTTGGGTTTTTTAAGTACTTCCCTCTTCCATACTAAATGAAAATCTTTAATGCAGTATGAGAGTTCTTGAGCAGGGCTCTCTATTATATATGAGGCAATATAAATTCAGTCTATTTTTGAGTATTCAAAATCCCCTCTGGAGGAAAAAGACACTGAACAAAGTAGTAAACCACAAAATAAATACACTCTGTCTGATTTAATAAGTGATTTCAGAGTATCTGGGCTACAGCTTTTCCTGTACTTATTCATCCTTTTGCCTTGCCCATGTGATATCAGCCAAACTAGTTCCTTGTTCCAGTGCTTCCTTCCCCCACCCCCAGCCACATGAGTCATATTTTCATCTCCCCCAGATTTCTAAAGCACTGTGCACTCTTCACCTGGCATCTCCAGCTCCCTCCTTTTGCTGTCAATCCAGGAACTTCACAAAAGGCTTGTGAGCTCCCAGCTTTCCTATTACAGAGTTCCAGTCTTCCCCACCAGGCAAGAATGGTCATGAGGCAGCCTCAGGAGCAACAGAGGTAGAACATCCTTTGGGCAACCAAAGAGGAGGAGCAAAGGACTGGTTTGGGAGCACACTTAGTGCTGCCATGGACCTGCTTCCTGAGAAGTTAAGGAGGAATCCCTCCTTGATGTATTTCTCTGTTTTCCCAAATTTATTTATTAACCAGTTCTGCCACCTCCCCCAAAAAATGAATGTGGACATGGCAGTAGGAGCCTGAGCAAAGTCAGATGGAAGAGAAAAACCTACCCATATTTTGGCTCCATATTCTAAGCAGTGCAGCTTAAAAGAATAATAACATCCTCTTTTCCCTGCCCTGCCCTATATTTCTGGGCACATCTAACCTGAAAAATATTTCCAGCCAAAGGTTATTTGAAGAAACTGACCCAGATTTGTGAATATTTTTGGACAACTATAATGACATTTACTATTCACTGAGGAGAAAATAAAAATGAAAATACAAAAATCATTTGTTATTGATTGTAAAATCTCTGTCGTCTAAACACTGTGGTTTATTTGTTTTGTTTTGTTTTTTTACATTGTGGGACTGAAAATTATTATTTGAATTATAAATTTAATTTTATCTAAAATTCCCATAAAGAGCTTTGCTATTAAGTAGATGAAGAACATCCTGTGACAAGGGGTTAGCTCAATAGTATGATATAAAAACACAGCCCTGAGGATTATGGTTCTATTAGACAGGATTAACACCTTTGACTAGCTTGTCAGCCCAGCCAAATGTGCCCTGCAGCATAGAGCAGGAGGGAGAAGGGAGCCTGGGATTCACAGCAATATTGGGAAGGGAAAGTATAAAATTGTCTCAGCAATCTCTAAACATACACTGACCTTCCTGTTGCATTCCAACACTTCAATATGCCTAGTAGGAATAAGTGTATATTAAAGTGCAGATGGGCTGGAAATAGTTTAAAGGGAACAAGAGGGAAAACATTGTTTAGTGTTGGTCTTACCTATAAACACTTNAATTAGAAATTCTGATTTTTAAACATAAGTAGGTACAATTTTCTGCCATGCCACAGCTTTACTTGGCTTAACAAAGCTGCATCACCTGAGGTGTGCATTAAGAGACAGTGAATGGATTGCTCCACCTTCCTTCTAGTTTTCACTCTTTGTGCATGTGGATAAATGGCATGGAAAGGAGGGAGGTGGCACAGCAGATTTTTAGGAGTGGGGTCATACAGAAATACCTGCCAGACATGCTCAGGCAGAGCTGCCTGACACTGCACTGCCCATGGGGGCAAAATGCATAAAATCACATTGATACCAAGTCAAGAGTCCCTTTAAGTGTGGCCCTAGAAACAGCCAGAATTTGGACATCTATCCACTCTACAGTGCCTTTAAGAGCTTGTTTTTATGTCTTCACCAATACTCACAGCTGGATCTAGAATGGGTTGGGTTTTTTAAGTACTTCCCTCTTCCATACTAAATGAAAATCTTTAATGCAGTATGAGAGTTCTTGAGCAGGGCTCTCTATTATATATGAGGCAATATAAATTCAGTCTATTTTTGAGTATTCAAAATCCCCTCTGGAGGAAAAAGACACTGAACAAAGTAGTAAACCACAAAATAAATACACTCTGTCTGATTTAATAAGTGATTTCAGAGTATCTGGGCTACAGCTTTTCCTGTACTTATTCATCCTTTTGCCTTGCCCATGTGATATCAGCCAAACTAGTTCCTTGTTCCAGTGCTTCCTTCCCCCACCCCCAGCCACATGAGTCATATTTTCATCTCCCCCAGATTTCTAAAGCACTGTGCACTCTTCACCTGGCATCTCCAGCTCCCTCCTTTTGCTGTCAATCCAGGAACTTCACAAAAGGCTTGTGAGCTCCCAGCCTTCCTATTACAGAGTTCCAGTCTTCCCCACCAGGCAAGAATGGTCATGAGGCAGCCTCAGGAGCAACAGAGGTAGAACATCCTTTGGGCAACCAAAGAGGAGGAGCAAAGGACTGGTTTGGGAGCACACTTAGTGCTGCCATGGACCTGCTTCCTGAGAAGTTAAGGAGGAATCCCTCCTTGATGTATTTCTCTGTTTTCCCAAATTTATTTATTAACCAGTTCTGCCACCTCCCCCAAAAAATGAATGTGGACATGGCAGTAGGAGCCTGAGCAAAGTCAGATGGAAGAGAAAAACCTACCCATATTTTGGCTCCATATTCTAAGCAGTGCAGCTTAAAAGAATAATAACATCCTCTTTTCCCTGCCCTGCCCTATATTTCTGGGCACATCTAACCTGAAAAATATTTCCAGCCAAAGGTTATTTGAAGAAACTGACCCAGATTTGTGAATATTTTTGGACAACTATAATGACATTTACTATTCACTGAGGAGAAAATAAAAATGAAAATACAAAAATCATTTGTTATTGATTGTAAAATCTCTGTCGTCTAAACNCACAGCAATATTGGGAAGGGAAAGTATAAAATTGTCTCAGCAATCTCTAAACATACACTGACCTTCCTGTTGCATTCCAACACTTCAATATGCCTAGTAGGAATAAGTGTATATTAAAGTGCAGATGGGCTGGAAATAGTTTAAAGGGAACAAGAGGGAAAACATTGTTTAGTGTTGGTCTTACCTATAAACACTTGAGCACAGTTATTCTTTTTTGACCCTCGAAACAACCTTATATCCTACACGTGCAGGAGCCTGGGGCTATTGGTAGTGTACTTCAATGCTGCTTCATCCTTGTTAAATATTAATAAGGGTTACAGGATGATTTCCACTGTTCTAGATAATGGTGTTGCTGCACTGGAGAGCACTGAATAGGGCTGCTTCAGCAGTTCTCGACACTAACTTTTTCCATTAAGTAATCAATAGGCACCACCTTTTAAAAATGTATCCAACCCCATTACACTGATAACGAAAAGCAGATTTAGGGGCTCCTGGCTGCAAAGGGAATGGGACTATTACTTTCAGTAGTGTCAGTCACTGCATTAGTGTCAGGGAACACCTACTTTGTGAAGATATGGACAGGCCTTATTTCCAGGTGAAGGGAAGCTTTTAAAGTAAATGCAAAGCTACTAAGAGAAAATACGCTATTGACTTTTGATACCAGGATTCAGCATCCTATAAAGTTAAGTGGTTTTTCTGGCTCAATTCATGCAAGAGCTACCCAGGTATGTGTTAAGCAAATATGAATTTGCTCAGTAAAATCTCATGGAGGCATGGGCAGAGGGAGAAACAACTGTGTCTTCCCGCACAAGGACTGATCAAATAATTTCTATAAATCAACACATTAACTTTCATCTCTTCCCGCTCAGTATTCCAAACTAACATAATAGAAAATATCAAAGGCACTTTTCAATCACTTTTCAGTATTTGAAAACCTTCTTCCTTCTCCTATATCATTTATTCCCTGAAATCCAGGAATTTTAAATAACCCTTTTAAAGGGATAAGTGCTTTGTAATTGTTGTTTATTTTAATTTGGACAGTCTGCAGTTGATTGTCTGGCTTGACTGTAAATAGCCTATCATTTTCCCTAGAAAATAATATGGTATGGTATGCAAATAGTAGGACAACAACAGGTTCTGCAATCCATGTCTTTATGTTATGAATGATCCTTCCCTTGTAGGACATATAGGAGAAGTAAGTTCTTGTCTGTGACAAACTAGTCAGAGATTCCCTGTGTCTAAAAACAACCTTTGAGCCAAAACTGACTGCAGTTATCCTGATAAATAATCATTATGGGAGATATTCATCCCATATTTTTCTGTGGACAATTCACACTGCTCAGCAATGTGGTTGCCTGCTGTCATAAATTCTGGCCCATTATATTTTGCTTCAAGACCTATTCAAAATATCTTTTAAATCCTGCATGTGTCAAAGGCTTTGTACTGACCCTCTCACACAAGTAAATCCCTTCAAATTCCTCCATGCATTTTAATTTTTAGCTTCCATTCATCCTTAGACTACCCAAACCATGTAAGCTGTATAGGAGCAAATGTGGACATTGGAAGTAATAAAAAGGAAGCTCAGCATGTTGCTGAATTTCCTTGCCTGCCACAGACACTTGTCTTCTTCCCTCTTTTTTGAGAGCAGATCCAGCAGCCCTCAGGAGAACAGCCTGTTCTTGCTGCTCTGATTGATGGAGATAAGTGGAGATCAGGATTTGATTCATTTGCTCTATTCCCTGATGGTTCTGGTCCCTTCAGAAGGAGGAGATCACTCTGAGAATGAAAGAGTTACCAAGTAGGGATGAATGTTTCCACTCTGCTAGCTTATCTTCTTGCATAGATAATCAAAAGAATTGTCTCCTACTTTCCCAGATGGCAAGACAGCAATTTATAGCTTTATCAATGTTCTGTGGGAAAAAAAGCCACAAACCAAACACCACCAAGAAAAATCCTCATTTCTGTATAAAGAATGAGAATTTGCATAAAAGATTAAGTGACTCTCGAAAGGGTAAGGGGAGCAACAAAAGAGAAAACATCATGACCTTTGTACCACAGGGAATTTTTCCTATTTACACATTAGTTACACATACAGAACTTCTGACCACTAACCAACACATTAATATAACTTTACAGCCCACATGAAACACGGCCTAAACCTTGCACTTCACCAGTCAAAAGCAATAAAAAAGATACAGCTTGTTCCTGCTAACTCAAATAGAGCAATCTACTGAAATGGCATTTTTAACTGGCTTAAAAATGACTCTATAAAAGGCTGGTTGTTATCATGGCCTGGTGTTCAGTAGCTGCATGGAGGTGGGGGAGAGAGAGGAGCAAAGTGGACCTTGAACAGAACTTCCACCACCAAGCCTCAGATCAAACACCCTAATTTGAACAGTGGAAAAGGACTGGAAAAGCAATGCTGAATTTAAAAAATGAGTTAATCATAACTAACACTCCTCCAGGTGAACAAACTGCGCTCTCCAAAGTAAACACAGAGCAGCTGTTTTATCAGTGCCTCTAAGTGGTACCAGCCTCAGTCTCTCAGCCCTAACTCCCTGCTGACACCAGGCACAGAGTTCCCAATAACCCAGTCAGGTTCACCACTAGAAACCAGTCTCCAGTCGTTCCAGGGGCACCTTGCCCTGGGCAGGCACTGGGGCAGCTGAGAGAAGGGCAGAGCTGCTGTTCCTGAAGTTAAACGAGGCTGGGATTTTTTGCAAGGTCTGTAAGTCTTCCCCTGGAAGGAGCAGCCATGTAGGACATCTGAGCAAAGAGGCAGTTTGGTCTGGCAAAAAATAAAAAGTGCTGTGTTGATTAAACATCTTTGTGAGGGACTAAATAAGGAAGCAGTTTAGGAAATGCCAGTCTTAACACTCAAAAAGTTTTGTGCAAGTGAGTATTGCAAAATGTGCAAGGGGGGAGGGACCTGACTCCCCTTTCTTTAAATGCACATTGACCCTGAGTTTTGAGCACCAGTGTTCCTGCCCAGCTGCTACAAAGCACTCTCAGTTCCCAATGAGAAAAGTCACTCCAAGTGCTCTTCTGGCAGTCTGTCCAATTCTGGGAGTGTGCATACAGGTATTTGCAATAATTATGTAATTAGGATTTTATTATTTATATGACATTTAATTAAAAGTGACTTTCAGTGGCACACAAAACCATGAAAAGAAAATGACTTTAAAAGAAGGTTAAGGATGTGTGACAAACTCAGAGGAGCTATGAAAATGACAGCTAAGGATTTGGCATGATGTGCACTTCCACCTCCCTGCTATCCTTTTTCTACCCTTCATTTACACATGGGCAGAAACACTGAGGGATGAGCCTTGAAATCCACCCTCCACAAAACCATCACTGCAGTAGAGGGGAGCACTGCCTGAGTAAAGGCTGGTTAAACACTACATAAGCATTGCAGGCTTTGATCTTTAATCCCTTAAATACCAACATCCTTCCTCTCCTGAAACTTCCTCCTCTTCAAACCCGCTGGATTCACAGACAAATTCTCACATTTTAAAACCAAATCACCTAGCAGCTTCAATTAAAGTCCTTTCCCTGCTTACTTAAACAGCATGATTTTAATAATGCTGTGTGTTATCTAGGTCCTGACCTTGCAGGGTTTTGCTGGATTTCCTGTGTGAGAGAAATTACTCACAAGCATGTTTGACTAAATAAAGAAAAAATACATATGCCTAAAGAGGGGCTGAGAAGAATCCAGCCCCAAAGGTTCAATTTTACAGGGACACCCAGGCCTGGCCAGCACACCCACAAGTGTGGCAACCAGCATGCACAGGCAGAGGAGATGAGAATGTGGCTGTTGAGTGGAAGGTGTTCTTTCAAACAACCTTCCAGATGAAAACAGGATTAAAAAAATAACCTCTAAGCCAAGTCTGACTGTCCCAAAAGCTCGTTTATTCTTTTTCTGAAGAGTAAGCAAACTTCGGAAAGCCCTTACACGAGTTTCACTGCCCTACTGCAGCCTTACCCTTGACAACAGGTAATGACCAACAATAAGCTAATTCTAAGGAACTTGGGGGAGGGGGCCAGAAAGAGAGTTAGTTTTTATTACTTTTAAATGAGTGTTTGATACATCATCTTGGTTCCCCTGATTAATGTTCGCAGCAAACTCAGCCATTGGAGTTGTAATGTTTCTGCAAGCTTCCCTACAGCAAAGCCCAGCCATTAATTCAGTGGCATATGTCAGCTCAGCAGAGCAAGGTCACTCTTCTCTTTCAAGGGGAACCTTTTTAGAAATAATAAAACTGACAGAAAGTTCTTTTTTGCATGCTTTATGTCACTTGAGGTTGAGTGCTGCAGTTAATATCACAGAGCTTATAAACATTCCCATCTTCAGCAGTCTCCAAACCCACCGGGCTCTTAGAACCTCAACTTTTCTTTTTTTTTAAAGTAATATAGTGACAGCTTTATGTGGGGCAGATATACAGTATGTAATCCTAAATGAGTAAAAAGTAAGTAAAAAATGAACAAATCTTTTCTTGGGCATTTTAGAGGAGAAATTTTGGAAGACACTAAGGACTGCTGATGCTGCAGGATATTAGTGCTTAGAGAAAAAGATGTGGGATTAGGGACTTTATCTCTCTGGATGCTTGTATCTTTGGATAAAGGGAGGAAATTTTAAAAAGCACCAGACCACCTTGTTTCCATTTCACTGCTAACTGATACTGTATAGGCATGTGATGTAAAGAGAGCCCAAATTTAATTGATCTATTATGGAATGATTTTGAATTTGTAAGCAAAGGTGTCTCAGTCATCTGCTATGATAATTAATTGCAACTGGAACTTATTTATTGGGGTACAAATATTATGGGACATGATAAACAAAATAACTAGCTGAAGAATAAGATCCAAACAATAGGCCATTTTTCCCCCTCATTATCTCCTTTCAGACATCCTGACTACACTTGATTAATGAATCCATAGTGAGATTAGCTGAAATTGCCTTAATGGAGATGCACTACAGTAGAGAAGCAAAATTCAGTGCAGTATCTATCATCAGTCACTGTGAATTTGAGTGCTTCATCAGATCTATCTGTCCATTTATTTAAATCATTTTTATATCAGAAAACGAAGCAAAAAAAAAAAGAAACAACAAAGAAATAAAATACTAGGTTCATTAGAGTGGGTTAACTTTTGACTCCTTTGAAATGTAGACTAGGGTCACCATTTTTGCTCTTTCTTGTGTCCTCCCTTGCCAAATGGCTGTTCCAATGTTGGCTTATTTTCTTCCAAAGGCCAAAATTATCCTTATTGTCCAGTTGAAGAAAGCAGACATGGCACTTAATTGCAGTTTCTCAGGCTTCAAAAACTAGACATGCTTACACAATTTATGCCTGGGAATCCTAAATATGCTCCTGGGACTTTTGAACTTATAAGTTCAGCAAGGTTTTGGTTTTGTATGGAAGCTGAAAAAAGCTTGGCAGCTCAGGGTTTCCATATGATTCGGGAGTGTGTAAGAATCCTTCTTAGAGCACAAGTTATAATATATTAAATTCCATGTTTGCTTTGTAGTGCAAGCTCTATAATTGCAATCCTAGGGAAAAAAAAAACCTAGGAATCTGAAGATATCATTCTGATTCTGTTCAGGTCACTCCAGAAAAGGAATTCATACAATCAACAGCTCACTGGGGTACCAGTAAGGGCACCAGTAACAGCACATGTATTCCCCTCTCTCCATTTGATTATCTCTGTGGCATGAGTTGTTGTGATCACAACTCAGTGGAAAACTACAGCTTCATTTCATGAAAAACAAGTGTACCAGGTGTCTGAAGTGTGTTTTCATTCTGACACATGAGAAGAGTGAGACTGAGCATTTTCCCCCTCCTCTGCTCCAGCAGTTTTCAAGAGAACCACACGCAGTGGAGAGATGCTCACCAGTGAGGTGCTGCTCCTGAGGCAGCGACACCAGTGAGGGCTTTGAGGTGTTCTTTGAACCCCAGATTTAAGGACATACCCCAAATCCTACTGAAATCAGCCCTATCACTGCAAAGGGAACTCTACCAACTACATTATTTTAGGAAGATGTTGCCTCTTTCCATTCCTTCAGATACTGGCTAAAATCACAAAGATATTTTCGAACAGTTTGCCACAATTACCAAGATATATTAGTCAAGCAAATGCCAACTCCATTACAGAGACAGGAAGAAAAAGATGTAAACATGCCAGTAATCAACATCAGAAGAGCCCTGCCACATGCTTGTGCTAGAGCTGGATGGCTGCTCTACCATCATCAGTCATTTCATGCAACCTCTCCACAGGTTCTGAGCTGCTCTAACCATCAGTGAACCACGTCCCCTTTTCAGCTTTTTTGAAGTGGTTTTTCAACATTATAGCTGATCTTAAAGAAGGAGGCAGAGAGACAGAAATGCAAGAGCAAAACAGCCCAGCTGTGACTAGTAAAACCATTCAGGAGCAGCAGAGCTGAGCATCCCCTTTGCACAGGTGCAGGCAGCGGAGAAGCCACGTGAGCTCGCTCAGCTGGCTCGGCCACTGTGTTGTCCACTCCTCACACATCTGCTTTGGGCTGTGCTGTCACTAAATGAAGCTGATTTCTCTGTCTCATGGCTGCAGTCTGTCAGTGACACATCTCCACATCTGTCTCAAACCAAAAGGTAGAGGGGAGACATGAAACTGCAGCATGTTTTCTGGTGGAGCAGAACTCTTCTGGTGTTAATCCTCTCCCTAAAGAAGCCATGAGGAGCACTGCAGAAAAACCTAAAGCCAAGTACTCAAGTATTCAGGGACTCATGTCCCATTTGTCCTTCAGCATACCTGGAAGAACAGCAAACCTACCAAACCTACCACATCAGGTCAGCATGGACAAGTAGGGGAACTCTCACTTCTTACAGTTCTCAAGCAAGTGACCATTCAGCACCTCATGGAAATCAAGTTCAGCAGTGCTAGGTTTAATGGCTGTTCTTGGGAAGATGGTAAAAGAGAGGAAGACAAAGAAGGGTAGGAAAAGGACTAAAACTCCTCCCAGAGGACCTAATGGTGCAAACCAGCAGGTCACTAGAGCTTGTTGCCAGAGAAATGATGTCAGCTTCAGTGCTGGGTGATGAGATAGAAGATCCTTTGCTCTTGAATTTCAGCTTTCCAGAAAGTGGCCAGAAGATGTTATGACTGGCAATTAGGCAGCCTGAAGACTCTGTACAGGTGAAGTCATTATCCAGATTTCTGTGTACTCATGGAATAAACTAAAGAAAATATGGAGAGGAAAAGTAGCAGAAAAGTATATATTGTGCATAGCCAAAGAAGCAGCTTCCCTGAAGAAGTCTCCAAATTTTTCCACAGGCTGGAATTTCACTCTCAGGTTAAAGAAGAAAAATAGTGAGACCATGCTCTTGGGTGCACTCTAAGTGGAATAAAAGTTTTTTAAAAGCCACAAGGCTTAGAGTAAGCATGAATGCAGAAGAGATTTCATTTAGAAAAAAGATAAGTGATCATTTATCTTCCTGTGGAATAACAACAAGCATACAATACACCTCCGATTCATGAAATGAAGTTTTCCATTAGGATGGTTTCAAGGATATATGATATGCTAAATATTCAGAGCATATATAATCTGTAGCCTGGTGCCAAGCAGCAAGTGTTGAGCAAAACCACTGACACTGCCAATTTGTGGAACAGAGTATAACTGCTTCTAACAACAGGAGTAACTCTGCTGTCTTTGCTGCAGCCTTTCAGGAGAGAAAGCTGAAGGGATATTGTGATTACAAAGACCCAGAAGACCAGAAGACTTTTTCCCCCTTTCTCAGGAGTGGGAATTCCCAGCAAGTTCTACCCACACAGCAAGGGATTGATTCTTCTGGCTAAAGTGTTTGTGGCCACCCAGAAAGTGACTTTACATCTGCCAAGCGATGGCTTTATAACAGCTTTTGTCTTAATTTATGCTGTGACATAGATTACTAGATGAATATGGAAGTACAGGAAACTGTAAGCCACATCCTCTGCCAGTCCTGCCCATACATTTTTACTGCTTTTTCCCCAGCACTGACAGGTATCCTAACCAATGTTTACTTGGGGTATTTAGATTTTCCTAGAAACACAGTAAGACAACTGCTCTTAAACAGCTCTTAAAGAATTAGGAGGCAGCCAATGCTGATTTGTGTCACCTTGGTAGTTGTGCTACTTTAGTTATCAGAGAGCACAGTTATAAATGCTGTGGCTGATAGTCTGGTTTCTAAAAATGCCTGGCTAAGGTGGTTCATGCAGACTTTCTGAAATGTTCCTACTTGCTTAAGAAAACAAACAAAACCCTGGATTTGTTACTGTAAGCAATATGAATATTAATGTGTAAATATTCCCTTCAGAAGGTTGCTCTCACTTATTTTAAAATATTCTGCTCTTAAGGACTTAAGCCTGGCTAGTGAAGGAAACCAAGACAGGGAAGAAAAAAGAAATTAAATGAGTATTGTGCAAAGTTGACAAAAATGCCAAAAGATGCTTAATCAAGGGAACACACAAAATAAATCAGTACTGGAACAGGCCACAGATATAATTTTTCCACTGTAACAGAAGATAGCCAAGAGTTGTTGAGACTATGTCTTGATGTGAGCATAAAATGGGGAGTCTGGTCATCCTAATCAGCCTCCTGCCAAGAGCCAGGTCAGAGATCACTGTTCTTTCCTCACAAACACTCTGGACCTTTACTTCCCGCTGGGCAAAAAAAATTCCTCAAATTTCAATAGCTCTCTAGAAGAGATATGTTAACATATATGTTAAGACACAACTTTCTGAAGCTGCTCATGAAAATAAAGAATAATTAGCTGATGACTGTGAAGCATGATGATAATATAAATAAAGAAAAAAATAGCAGAAGTCAGAGAAGCAGAGATGATTGTAGAACCGCCAACTCACACAAGGAGAATAACCCAAGGTTCACTCTAACCTTGTTCCAGTATTTTATGAAGCCTAGGGGAGACAGAAAACGCCTTCTGAAGTGTCATTTGCAATCCCTCTTTTCCCCATCTCCACACACATGGTTTTTACAAGTATCATTATTTTTCTCTGAACCCCCCCACTAAAGGCCCACAGGTATTTACAGCATAAACCAGGTTCTTAAAAATACTTCCCAGATGTTGTCATCTGCTCCTGCTTATTTACCAGAGTTCAAATGGATTTTGACAAACAGTCTTTGCTCAAGAGGCAATGCACTAAAGCCCTTTAATGACAGAACTATGTGTCATCTTTGCCCATAAGCATAAATTTGCACAGCGGGCAGTGCGGTGAAAACAGCTTATCATCAACTCATCACCTCTCATCATTGTTAGAATGAAATGCAAATGGAAACCAACATCACTTCAGTCATGGTTGTGAAAATTAGCATCTGTGACATTAGCACTGGCTCATTTATTATGCACTCGAAATTTCAGGAGGAAAGAAAAGAATATAAAACTTCATAACTCTACCAGTCTTTACCTTTGAAATAAAATTAAAACCTTCAGCTTTCCCCACTCGAGGATAAATCCTAGTTAATATTCATTAACACTGAGCAATCTCTTCACTGCAGATCTTGTCCTACAGAAGATCTAATTATGTCTCAAATTATTTTTGGTGTTTGGGTTTGCTGTACCTATTTTCTGTTTTCTTTTCTTTCATAAGTGTTGCCCATTGGAGAGGCATGAGCCACCATCTCTGACAAATGCAGCACCAAAAAACTTGCTTATAGCATCTGTCTGCATTACAGGCTCCAAACTCCTAGGCAAGCAATAAACTTTACTCAGATAATCCTGCTGACATCAATGGGATCACAGCTAATTTATTCATTTAGGTCAGAATCAGGATCAGGCCTTTTGTGAAAAAAATATAAAAAGGTGGAATTCTGGCCTCAAGAATATGGCAAAAATGTGCATTGATTTCAGCAATGTCAGGGTTTCATTTTAAGCTTATAAAAAGTAAAATTACTGGTATGAAACTGTACTAGGGAACAAATTTGCATATTGAAATGTTTCCTCCCGTTGGATTTGCTACTCTTTTCTCATAACCCCAAAAACAAATAATGGTTTATCACCTAAGTAAGCAAATATTGATTTAATTAGAAGATTGGACATGTTTTTTGCCTAAACGAAATTCAGAGGCATTGACCCTGAATTGTCTTACATACCAGAAGTAAGCTGAGTTTAAAGCACCAAGTGCATTTGGAAGCAGAATAAGGAAACAAAAACGTCTCAAACCTTTAGCATAAACACAGATCAACTGTCATGTAGAATAATGACACAAGACTTTCTTCAGTCAAGCCAGAAAAAATGGCACGAAGTCGTCTTTACTTCATGCTGAAGTGAAGCCAAGAATCATCAGGCAGTTCTCAAGTTTGCTGTGTCCAGAGGAAAGAGGAAGAGAGAGAGAGAGAGAGAGAAAGCAGCAGGTTCTGCCCAGCACATTACATGTGCTGGCAAGTGGGCAAGACAACACAGGGATGTTTTACAGATTATTTGCACCTGGACAAATGTGTAAAACAGTGCAAAGTGAAATGCAGAATAGCTGTGAAGTGCTTCAATGGGGTTTTATGTGCATGGTGCTGCCTGAAGGGTGTACAAAGAGAAGACTAGAACCTGTATCATTTGTTAGAGTGTTTTTTTCTTACCGTCGTTCTAAATCTGCTTCATTCCACTCCCCAGATGCACTGACATCTGCAACATCATAAGGCTCAGAGAGGCTGAAATCCAGGTGATTTCAGGACTCTTTCCTTCATCCTCCAAGTCAACTGCTCTCCTCCTCCCCAGCTCTCTGAGGGGTGGTGGGACAGACTGCACAGACCCATAGCTGAAGCACAGCTAGGACACGTGTCCTTTCCCTGCTCTGCCAGGCTCCAGGAATGCAGGAGCCACAGTGAGCCACTCCAGCCATCAGCATGACCATGGACCTCAGGGCTTTGTGCAAGACCTACTTTGGCTGACCTCACCTGCCCACACATAATTCTGCAGCTCTGAGCAGCCACACCGTGTAAACCGAGCCGCGTCTCATGTGGCAGGAATGAAAGGAGGGCAGGTAAGGACTCCCTGAAGGGAGGGATGGGAGATGCACACGTTCCCTGTGTCTTACATGACTTTCTAAAAGTCATTTAAGGTCCTGGATAGACAGATAGGTTACATCAGATAGGCTTGGATTAGAGAGCTTCAGCCCTTCAGTTGGTTGAATTTCTTCAACATTAAGCGGGGTATTTTTAACCCTTAAGGCTTTTTCTTTATAATTCTGCTTCCTAAGCTGTTATGCAAGGTATAAATGTGCACTAGTATGAACAGCTACAATGATAAACGTTTGCAAAGGATCAGAATCCTTCCAGTATCTCTTTTGAATGCATTTCTATCTCATTTCTCTCCCAGTTTTCTCTGAAATTACACCTGGTTTAGATGACTTTTTGCCTTACAATGAATGTTTATTTATATAAATGCATTCAGTAGTTATATGCATATCCATGAATACACAAGAGCTGCCAGACATTGAAAGAAGTTATTAGCATGGCTGCAGCACCACTGAAATCTTGCTGAATGACAAAAAAAAACCTGCAAAACTATTCTTTTGTGGCATAGATTAACTTTTTCATAGTGTACACTGAGAGCGTTAAAATAGATTTTTGTCTATGCAGCATCTAACACATCTGCAGAAGTCCCTTAGCACCACAATAATAAATAAAGTAACTGCATTGCACACAATGAACAGTGAGATATTGAACCTGAATTACTCTTGCATTGGTCATTGAATTGCCCACCTCCATGAGGGGTTTTATACAGGGACAGCAAGTTGCCTTGAGAAATGCTTTAACACTGGCCTTATGTGATATTCATTAATCTTTATCAAAAGGCATCAATTCACGCCAGTATTCTTCACATTAGAATGTGATAAAACCAAAAGAATTAAAAAGAAAATATTGGTGAAACACTCTAACACACAGAAATTCGTACAGTTGTGATAAAGACAAGTAGTCACCATGGTTAAGATTCAATTACCCAAAAAGATCTTTTTGGTGTCCCCTTTGAGAGTCTAAGGCTGCAAACCTGATTTTCATTTAAAATGAAAAACAGGCCTTATGGCTGTCCCACAGGTCTGTGTGGATGTGTTGGAGACACTGGGATGTCTCAGTGGCCTAAAGGCAAGGTGAGGTAGCCCAGAACCTGCCCAGTGGCAATAGTACTATGCCATGTGAGCACGTGAAGGGACAAAATGTGGCCAGCACAGAGCAGGACCAGCCAGGATATGACCCACAGAGGTCACTTGTGAAATCCTGTAACTTCTCCAAGAGGTGAGGACTTGTGTCCCATCTTACCCAACTCAGCATTAAGCAACTCGAGTATTTACGTTGCTTCCCTGGGACGAGTTTTGAAACGTGCTACAGCAAGCCAAGATTCCTGTTCTGTGCAACGTGGGCTCCCCTGCCCTGATTGTGAGCAGCACATCCAGCAAAGGCATTCCGCTCATGGAAAGTTTACACAGTTCTGTACAAAAGTGGGCCTTTAAAAATAAAAATCCGACTATTGTTAAGGAATGCCTTATTTTGGAAGAGGAGAGTGGCCAAAACTGGGCTGGAATGGGCTTTGTTTCCCTCTCTTTAAAACTTTGAAAATTTTAAAGAGAGGGAAACAAAGCCCATTCCCAGGATCTTCCATGGTAATTTTTTGTTTAATCAATAATGTACTTAGACATTAATTATAATTCTTCTCTGCCATTAAAACAATGTATTATGAATAAGCAGAAAAAAGTACATACCAAGACAACCAGCGCAATGCTTAAAAAAAATTAAAATGTGGGGAAAAATAATATCAAATCACTTTAAATCCATGGAAAAAGCCATTAATTTTAACTGTTAATGAGTCATGGTCTAAAATTACAAGCACAGTCTACAAAAGCCAATGCTATGTGAAACCAGAAGACCTCCTTGCTCAAACAACGTCTGCAGTAATCTCTTAGGACACACAAGTCACTATGGGAAGTTTATTTCCAAAAAATGATAAAATGGGTCTGTAAATTGCGAAACAACCGTTGTTGAGAGCAGAGAAATACTAAAAGGCTTTTCTAATCTCTTTGGTAAATTTTCAGCACCGATAAATGAGGCAAAAATGGAGGCTGAAGCACCCAGTTTGAGCAGCAGCTGTTGCACTGCAGCCTTGCAATACTCTACAATACTTGTACAATACAATGCACAGAGGTCATTTTGCACTCAATCCAGGGCTGGGACTGAAAAGAAATTTCCAGCATTGGACACATTCTTATGCATCTTGCAAAACTCTCACTTCCTTTCTTACAATTCCAGATTGTGGAAAGTGTCCAGTGTAGCACATAGTCAGTTTGCTTAGAGTATTCCTTTCAGGCTGATATTTTAATGATTCCCAGAGAAAATAAGATGACAAGCACTGATTGCCAAGTAGCCTCTTCTCCTGTGGTTATGGTGATGCAAAAGCAAATTTATTAAAATAAGGAACAAAATTTTTAATAGTTTTTCTAATTCTTCACTGATTGTCACACTCCTTTCTGGGACATCATTGGTTTATCATAGACGAAATGGAGAGAGGGGATTTTGGGTGCCCATCTGCTAAAAGATTGATGCAGAGCATAAAACTACAGACAAAATTCAGCACTGGAATTCTTTAGCACAGCTATAGCAGCCTCACAATGATGATTCCTTGAATTGGGCCTTTACTATTATAAAGTGAGTACATGCAGACAGATTCCTGAGATTACAGCACTGAGGTACTTGAAAGCACATAAGAAAATCCTGAAGCTAGGATTTAAGAGGAAACCGTTGCATTAAAAATTAAGAATTCCTGTTACTAATATTAATTAGTGACAAAACCATGACATTCTTACCTTTGGTTTTTGGCTTTTCTCCTTCTCAGATGCATTAGATGGTTTTCTCTTCAGCATGTTTAACTCTGTTAATCCACTGGATGTGCAACTGCTATGAATTTGTGACCAAAGTGAGTGCAAGGGAAGACACTCCGGACGTGTGCATGGGTTATGCAGTTCCTTATTCTACCAGGATGTGACTTCACTGGGCTGCCTTGTGGCATGGGGCAGCAAACTGAGTCCTTCCTTTGGGGAGGGGGTGAGGAAGGAAGGGAGGAAGTGACGGGGACAAGAGAGAGAGAGGTGCACCAAGGACAGGAGTTGAAAATTAGGGCAGGGGTCAAAGTAGAAATGCTTTAAAACTTATCTGTGTCACCACCAGCCCTTAGTAAGATTTTGGACAGCCTCAAGAAAATCATTCTCTTTTCCTCTCTCAATTTTTCTCTCCCTAGCCTTATGGCACTAAGTGCACCTTTATTTCCACCAGTGCTGGGACTTGTGTCTGAAGAAGGTGTGCTGATATTCAGAGGACTAAGAAAAATAATATCAACTATTTTTGATACCCGATGTGAGCTACACTGGGGGTGTAATTGGCCCCTAACTCCTACATTCCTCTCTTGGCTCTCCAGCAAGTCAATAAAAGAAATGAGATTACAGGTTGCTGTTTGCTAGAGAAGGGAATTATCTAAAGCCATCTTTTGCTTTTGCATGGTGGAATAATTTTTTGCCATTCAACTGGGACTCCCTGAAACAGCACTTTTCAATCCTCCATTTTCTGTGATTTGCTGAAAAACTCACTGGGAGTAAAGGCAAGTCTTACAGCAGACTTTAAACAAAGAGGCTGAGGGAAATGGCAAGGGGGCTCTACAACCCCTTAAAAACCAGCCCAAAAGCTAAAATAAAGTGGAGCTATTAAAAGGGCTGAAAATCCTGCTTCAATTTACTTGAAATTTTTTATCTTAGAGAAAATCAAAAGTCTTGAGCATCCTTAGTAAAACTTATTTGTTGTGAGTCATAGGCCACAAACCTTGAAACTGTGAAATATTCCCAACATTTTGCTGAGCAATGGAGGCAAACTCTCAGCTTCAAACTAAATATTTAGGCTTCTCACAGAGCTTCAATTAAATCTTAATTTAAGATTACTGAATATGTAAAAGAATTACCTTAGTAAGTTGCAAAAAAAAAGGTTCAGGAGTAACTGCCAAGAATTTTTTTTAAATGTTGTTATTTTTTCAAAATTATTGTTTTTCTAAGCAGCCTTAGCTCATAATTTTGGCATAAACAAAAGCTCTTTTTAAAATACTCTTGTATCTCTTCTACCATATGAATATTCCAAGGAGGGATAAGACATGCTCATCAGATGAATTCCCATTTTGACTTGCTATTTGGACTTCTCTTTAAATGCTTAAAAGAAGTTTTGGAGGGTTTTTTGGGTTCTAAAGGATGGGCAGCTAGATGGACTGAGAATGACTGATGAAGGAATAATTGTCATACACTAATGGTGTTATGAGGTTTTCCTTTCCAGGTCCTCTAAGACGGGGATTGGAAAGAAGGGGAGGAGGAACTGGGGTTAAGATACTGAAATTTTGTCAAATATAGGCCCAAAAATCTCTGGGTTAGTGAGCTGCAGTGGAGTGTCTTTTGAACCTGAACACATGAAGCTTCACTTCACATTTTAAACCAAAGTTGAATGTGAGGGTTTTATTATTGAAAATAACATATCCATTAGAGTTCGTAATTATTGAGATTATTACTAATAAATTAATTTATAATAATGGCTCGCTCCGAGATATTTTTTCCCTATATTTGAAAAGACCACCTGAAACATCAGCTTAAGTTTCTAAGCAGAAGGAGGTTTTGCCATGGATATTTAATCAGCCTCAGTAATTCAGTAGGGCCATAAGTTGTTACAAAAGCTGCACGTATGTTTAATAGTAATTAAACTTGATTATTATCTCCATAGATTTACATTGCAGTATATTGGTTTTCTTTTTAATCTGATCCAAACGTGAGGATTAAATCAGACTCTGCTGATCATTAGACTGTGATTTCCTGTCTCAGGCCACTGTTAAAATCTTCATGATTAATAAAATGGGAACTCAGCTGAAGAGTAATATACGAGCTTCCTTTCTGTAGAATATTTATTGTTAAACAGGAAGAAAGAGGCTATTTCAAGAGATATAGTACCCACCCATATCTATTTCCTTTCCTCATCCACATATCAGAAAAATTATAGCAGCTTGAAGGCTGACCTGATTATGTTCTTGCCCTTGGAAGGTTGACCCACCAGTTTTAAAAAGTAACAAAGTGAAGAAAATCAAACCTATATAACATTAAGTTCATTTAAATTAGTGAATCATTAGGTTTCAAAAGGAGCCCTTTTGAATTAAAAATTAATAATATGCTTTGTGTTTATATCCTCTATATTTGAAGCTAATTTTTCAAAGGGGAATGAGTACCTGTGTAATATTTAAAGAAAAATTCATTTATTTAGTATTCTGTTTGACATGACTGCCTGTAACTTATTCCATTTCCTTGCTGGAATTTGAATCTGATCCAAATCCCAGTGAAATCAATAGGAGTTTTTCAGGTAATTTTTATGGGGCTTGGACTGACTCCTCTATCCTGAAACAACCAGGCAATGTCACTCTTTTATCTGGAAAGTCTTACAGGCAGAAAGGCTATCCACTTAAAAATAATTAAGATGACCCCATGAGAATGATTCTCACTGTCATTATATTTATAAAAGGCAACATCCTTTACAGCTTATTATTATCATTACTCACTTTTAATGAATGGACCGTGATGAATGGTCCTGGATGTTCAAGTGCTTTATGTGGCTCCCTCCCACATGGTATCATATTCCCTCAGGGGCTCCATGCAGTTACCTTCCCTGAGAGGAGAGATCACTTGCAGACTAAACTGCAAGAGTAAACTCATCCTTTCAATACTTGATGATTCTGATAAAACCAGAAAGTAGGGCGCGAAGTAGGTTGAAAGGTTTAGCACTCTGGCCACCGGTCAAAAAGCAAATTAAATGAGATTTTCTCTGTGTTAGAAACTCTGTGATTTTCATTGTCCATCCAACAAAACCAGTCCAAGTTCAACTGGAGGCTCAAAGACGCCTTGGGGCTCTTCATTGCTTTCCCTAATAGTAAACAAGTAATAGTAAACAAGCCCAGAGTGTCTTATGCAGACAACAACTAAATAAACTATTTAGTGCAATACAACACCCTTAGTCTGTTTATTTTAATTAAAAGAAAGCATATTCTGAACAAGAAAGGAATCCTGCCTTCAGCCTGTGACTTTATGGCCGTGCATCTCCCTGTGTCATCTAACTCACTTAGATATTGCAGAAATCTCAGAATAGCAAGTGAAGCTGAGTGAATAATTTGCAGTGAATAATTTACTCAACAAATTTAATCTTTATTTCCTCAAGGAATGTTCGTGAGCAGAACACAATTTCCTCAAATGTATTAATTATGGGCCAGAATTTAGCTAGATACTTCCCTCTCCTGGTCTGATTTGAGCCAGCCACAGCTACAGTCACTGCTAATCCTCAGCAGAGCGCTCTCCATAAACTACCAGAGCAAAGACTCTTCAGAAACAACAAGGAAAAAGTGTGAAAAGTGAAATCAAGCCCTCTCTCCACTGACAACCCATGAAAGAAGACAGAGGTTGAGGGCTGGGCTGGAGCTATTTAAACAAGATACTCACTTTCATTTTAATGCCAAAGATTGAGGCTATGATTTTCCCCTGGATTGCTAGAGAATGGAACTGGATGCTCACAGTCCCATATTTAAGGCTCCCACATGCTCTGAAAACTCCTCATCCAGAACTCAGTATTGAAAATTGGTCCCAAATACTTAGGGACTTCACACAATAAGGTGCATGATTTCCTATTGAATAGGCTCCCATGTGCTTTTCTCATCAGGAACAGAAAATGGAGAAGCTATAAAACCTTAGAGTCTTAGAGAGACAGGACATTATTAAATAATATTTTAAGCTTACAATTTTGATTTGTGGCTGTATCAAGAAGACTCCCATCCCATACAAAGTATAATACTTATGAAACCTGGCCATGCAGCCAAGGGGATAACTAACGCCTAAATTCAGAAACTTAATTTTTGGTTCAAAACCAAAAATTTTTGCTTCAAAAACTTAATTTTTGTTAAATCATATACATAGGGTGGATTTTTAATGACATACATAAAATGAAAAGACATAAGACACCATGAAGAGTGGGAGTCAAAGCTTGTTTGAGAAACCACCAGGGTGCAGAACAACAGGAATACCCTCCTCATGCCAGGTCCCAGGAAATGGGATTTTGGCCTCTCAGACTATTTGGCTTCCTTCTCTTCCTGAAAAAAATGTTACTGTGATTCTTCCTTCTTTTGTGCTAACCCTTTGCCTTTAAGGTCAATGGAGTCATGAAGAATTATGGCAGGGACAGGCTATAGAACACCACTCCCAGAGTTTAAAGAGGTGTCTGGTCCAAAGGAGTGGCTGATGCTCTGTGAGTAAGAAAAAATGTCTCATTGCCAGGCCCTCAGACTGTCCTTGGCATGTTCCCAACACCACCTGGCCTGAAGGGAAATTGAAGTACCAGGAACTTATCTCAAGCTTTGATCCCAACACATTCCCTTGCATTTGCAGTAGATGAACAGATCAGTCATACCTACACTATGTCAGGCTAGCCCTAACACTAATAAAAATCTATACCGCTGTGACATAAGGATTCTCAAGGAGATTGGCTTTCACCTATTGAACAAATCCCTTTCTTATTAGCTTGAAGAGCAAGAGCCAAAGTTGTGTCTATACCTTCTAGGTGTTCATATTGAGAAAACAGAAGTCAGCAACATTGATGTGTGGTAAAGCAGAAGCCACAGATTTATCAAACATCTGTGTAAAGTCTGCTGCAGCAATGTGCGTCACTGGTGGTTTTCCTGTACAATTCCTGCTCTGCAAGCAGAGAGCATTTTCCAGTTTGTGATGAACAGCAGAAAGCAACGGGCAGGATGCTGCTGCTGTGAGTTCAGACGTGCAGGGGAGCATCACAGTGTTTCAGAGTGAATGTTAAAATCAATGCTAAAATACACTGCAGTGTTCATACCTAGAACATCTCAGTGGATTCTGTTGGTGAATGCTGTGATTACTAATCAGCTACAAGGGCATTTTATCCCATGGAATCTGCAGGTTTGGATGACTTCCTTTATAGTCATCCAGCTGAAGCTCAGCCTCCCAGAAATGCATTTACACATAAATAGTGACGGTTGCCTTGTTTAAAAAGCTCAGATATGAGATCTTCAATAAAAGAAACTGATATAAAAATAAATTTAGGCTCTCTGTTTTAATCTCATGCACAAAACATGACATGCTTCATTTGGTATTTAGAAGACCAGCTTAGCACAGGAGCACTGACAGTGCAGCAGGGGATTTTTTCAAGGTATGTGCATGATGTCTGCCAGCCTATCTCTGATTAGAATCAAGATCAACAGAAGTAAATTCTGATTAACTCTAATGCCAGCCTGCTGTCAGAACACTCTGCAGTTGAAACCATCTTTTCCCAGTAAACATCTCCTGCTGAATTTCTTCACTGGTGTCAGAGTGTCACATTGCTGTGCCATCACAGTGTAAGGACTGCTATGCAAAGGCTAACAGGAAAAGGAATAACACAGTACACTGCACATCCATTCACTTACAGGGCTTGGATTTCATACTGATTCTAGAGGAAAATGTTGTTCTCCCTTTCTCCTTTAACATGGTTTAAAGTGAGTGAAAATCCTAATTTGGAAGTGACAGAGAGTGACAAGAGAGCTTTATTTGTAATTAGTTTAAAAAATCTATTTCTACCTTTTTAAATGATGTGATACCTGACAGATGGTAAACAGAGACACAAAGAGTTTTTATCATTGTGAGAAGGTGATCATCTGCAACCTTGATCATCCTTTCCCTCCTCTCCTATCAAGGCTCTGTGCCAGAGCTGTGGGCTTCTATAGCAAAACTTAATTCAGGTGCTAACATTAATGGCAATACCTTCAAAATCCAGCAGGATGTGTATCAGAATAGCTCCATCAGCAGAGCTGCCAAATCACACACACTGGGAATGAGACTTGAGAGGCTGATTTTCTCTTACTTCCAGGTCTGAACCTCAGTGTAGGGCAGCCTGGCTCAAGCTCTGTACTGGTCTGGCAAGTTTAGGAGGTTACATGGATCCCTCAGCTGCTTCCTCCAGGGCAGGAGTGAGGGAAGGTGGGAAGGCTACAGCCATGCTGAGCTCCCTGACAAAGAAGAGGAGATGCTTTTCCTGCTGGATTTTGGCCCTGGGGACTGGCAAGGTGATTGCTGCACCCTGTGCTGGTCATGGCCCCTGCTCCTCTTGCCCCTCTCAGGATTTCATGGGATGCTTCAGGCTGTGGCTGCATGGTCACAACCCTCTAAGCTGCCCCAGGTCAGCTGAGCCTCTCTAGCAGGGTGGGGACTTGCTCTTAGCCCATCAACCAGATGAAGTGAAGCACAGTCACATAAATTTATTTCATTAAGGGTTTTAGATAACATGCTTTATCTCAGGCTGTAGGCTAAAGGCACTCACAGGGACAGTCACAGTGATCAGTATGTTTAAGGTAATTACTTATGTGTCAGTAACTTGTCTTTGGGGAGACAAGGGAATGGAAATGGAAAGCTGTCTCCAAAGCTGTGCTTTGTAGAGAGAAAGTAATGCTTTGCCTCTTCACAAACTTCTCCTTTTTCTTCCATATTCCTTCCATCAATCTTTACCTTTTTCCATTATTCAACTCCTTCCTCTCTCACTTCCCACAGTTTTTGTCTCACTTTGCATACCTCTTCTCCAGAGAACCTTCTTTTACCATCTATTCTCATTTATGTACTATTTTTTTCTTCTGTTACAGGTATTATTTTGTATGGTTTCTGTTTCCTTTGCCTTAATGCTGCCACAGAAAGCAGAAGCTGATGAAAAAACAGAAAAACCTTTTCTGCAAACAGCTTTATAATCTGCTAAATGTTCTACTGAGCTACAGACAGCAAACTGGAGAGGATCCTCACTCCAGGAGGAAACTCTGAAAGCTGGATTTAGGCCTTCTAGTTTAGAAGTTTTGGGGGACTTTTTTTACTATGATCTGGTAGAGAGAAACATTGATATTATGCTCCTCTGGTTTGTGAGGAGAAAGTTCACAAAAACCTTTGAAATATCTTTGGGTTCAAACACCCCTAGAAGTAGAAAGAATAATACCTAAACCCCAAAAAATCAGCACCTTTATGTAAAATACACACCCAAACCCAGAGGAAGAAAACAAACTTTTGAAGCCAAGGAAGGGCAGAATCATTGCTATCTGTGATACCTGATTCTCACCCCTACACGTGTGTGTGTCATGGTGCAGTTTTAATAAGACAGCTGTAACATTTACCACATTTTCTCTACTAAATGTCTGTCTAATTTAGTGCAAACTATGAATCTGAATGACAGTGCCAGGCCCTGCAAATAAAGTGTCTGAACTGCTGCCCTTCTGGGGCACAGGTTGGAAATGTGTATCCTTGCTCGTGCACAACCAACTGATGTGTACAAGAACACACCATCCCCATTTTGCAAATGAAGCCTGAGGCAGACAAGTGAAAAGATTTGTCTAATTTCACACAAGAGGTCTGTAGTAGTGCAGGGAGTTGAATCTGCATTATCTTCAGCCTTAATCACAGGATCATGAATCATTAGTTTAAATAACCTATGCTGCTATAAGGAAGTGGAGTAAGAATTTATTTTGGCCTTCTAGTTCAGGGGAGCACTAAGAAATTGCATTAAAATTATTTACATTGCAATTGATCATTGACTGCATGTAATTCTCAGGGTGTGACCCTGGGGTTAGGTGTGCAGAAAATTTGAGCAAATATAGAGTATTTGAGCAAAGTTTGGGGAGTTTGATTTCAGTCTTTCAGACTGGAAAGTCTGAATACTTTCCTGCTATAATTCTTAGGGGAATTATGTTGAAGCATAAATGTGAAGCAGGAAATCTAGGTATTAAAACACTTACACAATCTAGAACTAAATATAGAAACCCTCAAGATAGCTGCAAAAGTTTCTGTCTCATGATCTTAAACTATCTGAACTCCTGATTTTCCTACTTCCCACACACTGTTTGTCATCATTTCTTGTGCTATGCTATCAAAGGTAAGTTGTAAGTAGAAGTGAACAAGAAGTTTCACGTCATTTAACCTAATTAATTTGGTTCTTCTGCAAAAATTATTCAGCCAGATTTTTTCAAATGAATTGGAGTGTAAGCACTTCCAGCAAGAATTATGTTATGCTCAAGTTTCCAATTTGCTTTCCTTATGTATTAGGGAAGGTGAACTTCTGCAATCAGTTAAATGTCTGCAGAAAAACGGTCCAGAAATTTCATTACCAGAGGTGAATTACTTTCAAAATAAAAGTGAATACTCAGATACAAATCACTGTCCATTTGTTTCTGAAAAGCCCTGATCTTTGTCTTCCAATGATCTGTCCATATATCTGAGAGTATTTAAATAGCAGAATTACAGGTGTGTCCACTCTGTGTTCATTGTTTCATTTCCAGTCTTATTTTTCAGGCCCTATTTTTGTTCATTTCACCCACAAGTATTTTTTCCAAGCTGGATGAACACACAGTTTTCACATTAAAATTTCAGTTTCTAAAAACAAGTTTGGAATTATGCAAGACATGCCCTGCTTTTGGAGAATGTCACAACAGAAGGGCTTCTTCTAAAGGGCTTTGAAACACATTCATTATAATAATGCTGCAGCCCTGGAAAACCTTTCTGGCATTGAAAATCCTCACTCTTCCCATTTGTGCCATTGCTGAGCACTGATATCATGTGACTTTCCCTTCACTTCTGTGTGAGAGAGATGTAAACAGAACTAATTTCTTCTGATTTGTGAAAGACTTATTTCACAAATAGGCTTTAGGGAGCACTTTAAAGTATGCAAAATGACTTACCAAAGAGAATAACAGAGAATAAGCTTAATCTGAACTCACAATAGAAGCAAGAAAACACAACTAGGTTCTGAGCCATTTCAGAGCTTCCAGAAAATTGATGTACCCAAAAGAAGAGCCACTTGAGTCAACTAGAGGAGAAGACAAGGAGTATCAGGCACTGTGGGTGCACTGCCAGCCACCACTTAGCTATTCCTGTAACTTCAGGTCAGGTCAGTGAGGGTCCTTGAGTCATCTTCAGCCATGGCTTCCTTACCAAAGCCTCAAAATCCTTACCTAATTAGCACTTTCATTTTAGTTTCATCAGGGATTCTGAGGAAATCTGAAGCTAACTTTGCTCCTTCTCCTGCATGAAGATGAACACACTGAGCTACTGCAAGCACAATGAAGATGAAACATTTTGGCTACAAATGAGAAGTCTGTCACCAACTCAACAAACACGAGATCTAGAAAATATTTATGTTTCAAAAGTGAATCTACACAGAAGTAAAACTGCATTACTTTGTGTGAGGAGATAAACTGCACTGTAAAAAACTGTAAAAGTTGCTTGATGGTTTCATTGGTCAAGGTATCCCTGCCAGCACCAGGAGCTAATACATTAGCACAACACAGCATGAAAACACAACCTGGAGTAGCTGATTCATTCAGCAGGAGCACTGATCAAGCAGAGTAATGTGTATTTTTCTTTTTCTTTTTTTTT
>WBNQ01007347.1:20759-41129 GCA_013401375.1 Spizella passerina | reverse complement strand
CTGCCCACAATCATTCCTGCAAAAGGGACAGTGACACCCAGATTTGCTCCAAGATTCACTAAGATATTGATTTTAGGAGTGTATTTCCTGTCATCTTAAAATGTACTTATTTTTGTGGATTCCTTTGCCCCTGAATAGTAGTAATATCCTTCAGCTACAGAAATAATAGACATTCTGATTTCTGTATTAATAGCTAGGCAAGCTTATTTTCCTAGTAAATAACACTGCAAGACTTGAAGTGCACAGGTAGTACTTGCTTATGGAAAAGGAGAAATTTTTGATCTTAAGAAGCCTCCAAAAAATTACAATAGAAATATACTTTACCAATTGATTACTAATATGGAATTAAACTAAATTAAAAGAGAAATAAAAGTATTAATTATTTTTTCAGTCAGTTAAAATTCATTTTCTTCCCAAGATGCATAAAATATGTACTTTGAGACTGTCAAACCTATTTTAGTAAAAACTAGAACTTACAAAGTATGCATTTGATATAACAGGATGAAAAGAGACAAGAAAAAGATCAGTTCTCATGTATTAGTTCGTGCTGCTGCATTCTTGAGATTTGTCTGCAAACCATATTACAACTCATACTTAGTAGCTATCTGCTAATTTTTATCAATACTAATTCAAGCAAAAGGTTTTTCTTTCAATTACATTTTCCCTTCTCTGTACATTTCAAAGACCTAAAATACAAGTAGCTCAGTTTTCAGATAAAATTTGGATGCTAAAGTGGAAGTTCGTGGAATATTGCCAATGCTGATAACAAGACAGTTCTGTTCAAATATTTCTAGTGGCTCACCAGTTGTTACCCAGGTGTATAAAAACCATTGCAGCTATTGAAAAGTGCATTACCTTATTCCTGTCCTATGCAGTCATTTATATATTTGCATTACCCGCTGGAAAGGCGCTGACCTCTCTTAGGGATAACACTAAATACATTAGACTATACAAACAATTTTATCATTCAGAAGTTCAATTTTGTTCCTATTCCAGTTTTAACAATGACTGTGGTAGAAATATTTTCTATAACTGAGTCTGTTCTACTGCTAGTGTCAACCTTCCCAATCCAGCAGTGAAATCTGAGCAAAGCACTCAATAATGAAGTAACAAAAAAGCTTTTTTCTCGCTCCCTGGCTTTCGTGGAATGCTGCAAACATTTTAGGAAAATTAGTGGTGCCATGAGAGAATTTCCCAAATGCAACCTGACACTGCAGAGCTGGATCAAGTCCAACTGTGACTGCCTTGAATAAAAGCTGAAACTCCTTCAAAGCTCTCTACATTAAGAGGGGAAAGGAAAAAAAGAAGTCTGACAGTCACTAGCTGCTGTGAAGATATTACCAGCATCATGTAGAAGACAAGCTTGGAAGCACTGAAGAATGGTCTTTTCCTCAGTTAATGCATGACAGCTTCATCTGCCTCAAACCACAGCATATATTGCATATACAGGATATATAGAGCTTCATAAAGATGGATACACTTCAATATTCCTAGTATTCATAGTGTCTCACAATAAAGACTACAAAGTTTAGATGTGTATACTTCACATAATATTTTCCAAAAAATTAATCCAATAAGGGGGCTTGAATTAAAAAAAAAAAAAAATCCCTGCAAAAAAAAAAAAAAAATCCAACACCTCAGGAACACCCCCCGTGCCACGGGGCTTGTGCTTCAGTGCCACTGACATGGGTCAGCCACAAAGCTGGTTGCTGTATTTCATCTATAAGCCTGCAATTTGAATTCATTTTATGCTGATAAATCCTAAGCCTTAATATGCTACATCATGTACATTAAATGCAAGAGAAGCCACTGTGACAATCTATCAAAATTCTTTTAAATCAAGGCCACAAAAGTAACCCCATTTTCATACTGAAATAATTTTACAGTGACTCTAAGTGACTATTAACTGAGTGAAGTCAACAAAAGGACTCAATTTCATGGCATGTTTCCATACCTGACAGAGAATCATTAGGATTTCTCAATAAAGTGATTATCTCTTATTCCTCCCTTTCATAAAAGGAGGCCTTGAAAATAAAGATGACCCAACCGGTCACTTGGGTTTCATGACTATAAATAAAAATCAATCCATTTGAAATAAAAATGATAAGTTTATAAGAAAACATTTTGGTACGAAAACATTTTTCAGTTTTCCCTCCAGTTCCTACCTCTTTGTAATGGACCATGTTCATGACATTTTTATACTTTCCAAGCACTGTTACACATATAACTATGACAAAAATGAAGGCACAACAAAGATGTGTTCAATGCAGCTTTTTCCACCAGAAACACACCAGAACACAAAGAGAAGAGCTAACTTCCAGACAGGTATCTTCATCCAGTAACCCACAGTATAACATAGCATTTGCCAGTTAATAGAACCTCCCTCCGTGCCTTATTTCAACTCTACATCCATTTCATGAAGTCCATATCTAATTCAGTAAATTAAGACCCCAAATAATGCATCACCTTTCCTTGCTGACAATCAGTTTTCATTTTCCAAATTGTTTGGACCACTTGCTGTCCAGTGAATGCTGATCTTTTGCATTTTCCCTCTTTCTGCAAAGGAAGCAAAAACTCCTCCAGCATCAGGAGTAACCAGTGCATCCTAACACTGAGCACTCAGCTGCTACAGATCACTTCTTTTTCATCAAGTGTCAGGAGAAATGTATTTGCCTGAGATAGAACTAATTCCAACCAGCATAAGCCATTTTACAATCAATTAGCCAGCACAGCTGGATTTATGTAGCTGTTTCTCTCAGGGCTTCTAAACATTTACCCATCATTTCAGTCTGAGCACTATAAAACCAACACCTGAGCAATGCAGGTGTCCCAGAGCCACATCCACTGTGTGACTTCTGTGGACCAGCCACCCATTCAGAGGCACCAAGCCCTGCTCGTCATGTTTACTATTAGCAACAAAATTTGGTTTGAATTCACTGTCTCCAGAGCAGGGGTCAAAGCAGGTGCTGTGCAAGTGTCCCATCACTGAAGGTGATCCTCAGAGGATGTGCTTTTAAATTGCAAAGTATTTTGATCACAACACACACTAAATGGAACAAGTTTTATCATTCCTAAAGCAGCCCTGGAGCATCACTCACTACAGTCATAAAGACCCATTTTCCACTTTAATCTAAAACTTCAGGTAATGCACATATTAGAAGTGCATTAAAATGCTCTTAACCTGATTGACTTTTTAAAGGGGATGCAAAGTGAATAAATGGGTAAAATGTGTTACAGAGAAGTCTGAAAATTGAAATTCCAATTTTTGAATTATTTATGGAACGTAGCATAGCAAATAACTTGAGTAGCATTTCTTTCTAACTTGCAAAATTAATCTCGTTGGCAATTTTCACAACTCAAGTCCAAGCCTGCCTTTCCATCAAAGCAACTTCCCATAGCTCTGATGCTAAACAAAAGACCAAATCTCACACAAAACAATGTCCTTTTGTTTGGCATTGGAGTTGGGGAAAAGGGGAAAGAGGTCCCCCACATTACAATCAAGGCCAGAGGATGCATCACTGCAGCCACCAAAAAAGAAAACCCCAAGAGGTATCACAGGCCACTGGAGAAAGGAAATTCCCTAAAAACCCTAGGGGGTTTATATCAGGTGCAATAGTTTCTAGTAGAGCTTTCAGGGCCTCCACTTGCTCTGCTGATGAAAATTAAGAATCAGTATTGCTAGAAATTATTTCAGCATTTTTGAAAAACTAGATCTTTCTAGTTTCTGAAATAATACTTATGGGACACCTTTCTAGGACAAGATTTTCAAGCAACTTACTATCTAAAAATACCTTTATTCCTTTAAGGAAAAAAAACAGACCTTGCTTAAAATTTACTGTGTAACACCTCACTTAGTATTTACTGTGAAAAAGTTTTGTAAAGCTCTTTATCTGGAAAAGTAGGCACACACACAAAGTTCTGCATTTTGCTTCCAAAACTTGTAAAGCCTTTCTTTGCAAAAATGACACATTAAAAAATGTGTTAATTTTTTCATCAAGTAATACAATAAACTCTCTTTAAGCTATGTTCAAATGCAAGTACAACCAGGTCCTCAGATATTTAAGATTTTTCATTAAGTTCACTGCAGCCATATTCTGAATTGATCATGAGTTGAATTCTTTTCCATTAGTTTCTGCTATCAGCTCCAGTCTCATAAGAGCACATTACAGCTACTAAAACAAGCTCTACATAGCATGATACACCAGGATTTAATGTGTGGAGAGAGACTAACTGGGAAAATAATACAAGATATGTGATACATGTATTAAATTCTCCCCAATAATAGTTTTTGTTCTACTTAAAGATAAGAAACTGGGCTGCTTTACTGTGCACTTGGATGCACAGAAGACCCTTTTCTACTGTATTTCAAACAGGAAGGATCTATGGACCACAGCAAGAGAGAGAGGACACCCAAGGGAAATGCTTTAGAAATTACTGTGTATTATCAGCTAGTGCAACAAGCTAAGTAAAAGCTGAGTTAAATAAATGGATTTTCAATGTTTGTGGCTAGAGGCTTCTGAATCAGAATACCTCAGTAATTAGCTCAGATGAAATTTAATTACTCATAGAATTACCAATGTCTTCATTAGTAACTGGCCCTTTGGTATGGATTATCACATAAATCTTTTCCCATACTATCTCTAATTGAAAGTAAACAAACCAAAGCCTGGTGTAAACCCAGTCAACATACACAAATTAGGGCAGTATTTATGCTAGATCTCATTTTCCCTGAGCTCCAATACCCATTTCCAGTGCCTCACAAAGAATCAAATGTGACAGTAATGCTTGGCTGGTCCCCTGCCAAAACCGTCCGTGGTGACTCCCTGCCCAACTTCAGGATATAAATGGATGGAGCAGATCCTCCCTCTCTGAGGCAGCCACTTGGCCCTAATCACAGGCTTTGTGTTATGAATTAAACATCAAGACACGTTTGCCTGTGATCAAGAGAGCTTGGGAAGTTCCAGAGTGGAGCAGTGGTGAAACAGTGTCCCTGCCCTGGAGTGCCACAGCCCTGAGCCACCTGAAGGGAAAGCCCAGGCACAGGGAGATGGGAAGCTGGGAAGCTGGGAAGCTGGTCACCCTGGCAGCTAAGCCATACAGCACTGGTCTCTGCATGGAGTGGAGTTTCAGACTGCTGACACATGGATATTGCTGTACTTGAGCAAAAAATCCTCTTTTGCACCACTCTGCTCCCTCAAAATAAGCACAAAACCCACACAGGGCAGAACGGAGGGGAGCCCCATGCAGTGACTGGAGATGCCAGGTGCAGGAAGGGACAGTGACATCCCAGTGTCAGAAGGCAACCAGCCAAGTACTTCTGCTCCAGGAGAGTGTCCTAAACACCCAAGGCCAGGAGTCACCACTTTCAGATTGATTTGGTTCAAGGGCCTGGGGAGAAATAAATGCTACGTCTTATTCACAACTTGGCCAAGTTGATCAAAGAGCAGCTTAGGCAATGGCATTGCTCCAGGCTCTGCTAATACTGTGCATTCAGGAGACAGGACACAGCATTTGGTATATTCCCAGAAATGCAAGACCATTTCTGGGACTCTACCTTGCTTTAAACACAAGCATACCTTCTTACTCTTCTATTGAAATAATGGGCGCTGTCCACTGCATCCTACACATTGCACACTAATGGAGGAAGACAGAAACATTGAAAATTTATATTAGGATTATTTAAAAAATGAAATTCTTTCTGTTTATGGAGTTATCAATACTATTTATACATGTGTGCAAGGCAATAAAGTGAATAGTTTTATTATATGTGCAATTTCTCAGCATGATACAAGGAAAAACAAAAAAAAAAAATACCCTGAGGAAGGGGCCTGCAGCCAACCTCAAAACAGAGCCATGGAATGGTTTGGGTTAAAGGGGCCTTCAAGATCATCCAGTTCCAACCCCTCTGTAATGGACAGGGGCACCTTTCACTAGACCAGGTTGCTCAGAGCCCACCCAGCCTGGCCCTGAACACTCCCACAGATGGGGCATCAATGATTTCTCATGGAAATTTATGCCACTGCTTATTTCAGTTTATAATCCAAACATAAAGCAAGCCATATTACCATATTCACAGAATTCCTTTTGCCCTCTAAAGAAAAGAAAACACTCCCAAGGAGACCCTTGGAGAAATGATGTGATGTTAGCACAACTTACTGGCTGCCCTCCATCCATCCACATGGATACAAAATCTGTGTACTTCCACAAGGAACCTTCTCTAAGATGCTGAAAAAAAAGTCTTAAAATACCCGTGACCATCCTTTCTATGCATTTCTACTACAAATCTGACTAACTTATGTCTTGATTTACTTACAAAGTACTCGCAGTTTCCTTTGATATTAATTTGATTTTCTTTTTTTACCTCCTTACCCTTGGAGGAAAGTCATTATTACTTCTCAACAAGCTAAGCTAACCTAATACAAGTTCTCTAATGGAAATATCTGTTTTAACCTATGACAGTTATTACTGTGAAAACAAGAAGAATTAGAGCCATTTGTTTTCATGTTTTTACAGTGAGAGGAGACTGCTGCCTTCAGCAAGCTTGCAGAGCATCCTCAGTGAAATGCTTTCTGGATTTTTCTGTGGAATTTAATTAGAATGCATTACTCCCACAGCACCACCTCAGCAAGAGCCACCTCTTCTAACAACTGCTCAGTAACATTTTCACAGTATTAATGTATTTAGGTGATCTGAATCCAGCCTTAGCAAAAAATCCCTCACTGGAAGCTCCATACACCTTGAAATACAGACTCTCTTGAACAGGTGTGCTAGAAGCTAATAATTTTATGCTGATGCTAGAAGCGCTCCATGTATCAGATTTAGAAAACACTGAGGAACAGGCAGAGTTTCTTCTTTTTAAGAGTGAAAAAATATTCATTCAAAGACACACAGCCTGTTATCAGAAAGTCACAGGCCTTTTCAGTGGCCTTGTAAAGAACAAAGGACTCTATTAACAGGATGTAAAAATGTTGATTTAAGAGCCAGCTGGGGTAGACAAAATAAATCACTGCTTTCCCTCAGAGCTGATGTCAAGAAAAACTACACACAACAGAGGGCCCAAAAGTGGTCAAATGTGTTGCTATTGAATTATATCCTTATCAGAATTGTAGTAAATTCTACATATTTAGGCTCTGTTAATAAAAGGGTAGCTGTCCATCTTATTTGAGGGTTTACAAAGTTAAATCTTGCAGGTGCTTACTTACACACGGCCTGTGTGCATGACACCCTTGATCACATTTACCCTGCATGTCACTCATTTTTAGCTGGAAATAGTCAAAATTAGCTCTTTAGAAGGGTTTGGGTGAAGGAAAGAAGAATTTCTCATGTAAAAAGAGAGCACAAAAAAATCAAGCAGACAAAATGATAAAGCAGTTTTTGATAGAAGAAATAGATGCATCAACTGCACACAACTATTCATGACTACTGATGGCAGATTTAGTACTTATACTGTTAAAAGCAGTAACAACACAAAGCCACACGCAATAATAGAGAAGACACCTTTGGCATACAATTCAATTTTTCTGACTCGTGGTTGTAAAGCTCTTTTTGATCAAGTTAAAATCCCATCAGAGAGGGGGCCAGCTTGGCAAAATATTCACAGCTTCAGAGATTTGAACAGAGCTAGAACACCAGCTTGCCTGTTTAGCTGCATGTGCTGTGAATTCAGAATGTTTAGGCACACTGGAAGCTAAAACAAAGGATTCCCCACAACAAATACCTCACTCCAAACACAGGATCTACAAAAGACAAAGATTTGGAGGAGTGGGGGATTCTAAAGCTCCCACTGCATTTCAAATCCAAGATAATGACAGTGACCTGCCAGATGAAGTTAGCAGTTTCACAGGAAGCCTGTCATGCTTGTGTTTATTTTTCTCAACAGACATGTATGAGCCCATGCTGTGTACAGTGGCACTTCAAACACAGCATCTGCCTCCTGATCTGTACAAGAATGAACATATTTGTTAAGCTCATTCTGCCGCTGATGGGCAGCCCAGTGAAACAATCACAGTTTGCCTGTCACACACATGCATAAATTAATATGCAAAGTTACATTTAGAATTGCAAATGCCCTCCCCCTCATAATTTAAGATGGTCTAGAGAGCAATAATAATTCTAGTTCTCCCAAATATTTGTATTGCAGAGGTGTCTGCACATGTTCCTGAGCTGCCTCTGCTCGCTGAGCCTGCTTTGGGCAGGGAGCTTAGCACAGATTACCTTTACAACCTCAGCCATTGGGAGAACACCTCACCACTTTCTAGACACTGCTCAGAATCTCCTATTTTCTGCTTCAACTGAGATTTTAAGGAAAAAAAAGTGAAATGACTTTACACAAGACACTTGTAGATTTTTGACTCAAGTGGACAGTGCTGAATAAAAACATTCTGAAACCTGAAGCCCCATGTTTCTCAAAGTTCTCTTGGGAACTCTATCCCAGTCTAAATCAAAACACCTAAAAGTTTTATAGCATGTGATTTATGAGTCTTACCATTGAAGACAAATTTTCAAAGTGCACTTCATGAACAGATCTCTCGTGTAAATGGGGTTATTCATTCATTTCAAATTAATAAATAATAAAATCATGTAGCAAATCAAGCCAGCAGGAAAGTGCTTGGCACATACACATATATCTGTATCTGCAATCTTTCAATATACATGAAAAAGAATTGCCCTAGGCTACTTTTCAATAACAGGGAAATATCAGAGGTTTCATTACTGGTAATGATCAATGCCAGAGTTTTTGAAAGAAACAGATTTCAGAAAGATCATAAAGAGCATGGCATGCTTTTGACTCTAACTATGCAATACAGTATTTCTTTTCAGTGAAATAAAACTTCAGTTCATCTCAATAAGATTTTTCTTTTATGGTTGAAGTATCTCTATTTTTTTACCTGAAATCAGGAACAAAAGAAAAACTATCACATGTTATTTCCCTACTACCATATTAATATCCCCTACTTTTAACACAGACTGAGAAAATTGAAAATATTCATTTTCACATTTCGACAGGTCTAAACAGCTAAGAAATAATCTGCATTTTCTACTACATATTAGAATAATGGAAACAACATTCTTCCCCATGTATTTTTAATCATATGACCCTACAACTATGAAGCATAGTCACAAAGCAATGAAACAACATTTAGCAAGATGAAAAAGCTGTGACTTATTTTATCTGATCCAGAAATGAGCTGTCAAAGTTAAATTGTTATGTAATTAATTGTGCATTTGCTAGCAATTTTTAAACTGTGAATGAAAAACTGTTCTGAAATTGCAAATCACTGAACACTTTCATTTAAAACATGAGATAATTCTTTGAAGACCACTTTCCGTGAACCGAGTGTTAATGAGAAGTTCCTCGCTTTAATAAAATGTCACCCAATACGTATAACCAAACAATTCTCTTTTTTAAAAAAATATTTCTTAGACAGCCCTCACTGGATGGATTCCAGAATTGGTGTTGAGGTACAGAAAGATTTAAGATCCCCAGATAATTCACCTCCAGAGTGAGCATTGAAATGGCCTCCTTAGTTGTAGGCACAAATTGCAATTAAGTGATTCACATACAAGGCGCTGCATAGGACACTGTGCCTTTACATTCCTACAGACCTGCAGGAAAATGCTCTTGGGTTGCTCTCAAGTTGCCCCAGAGCACAGCTAGAAGAGTTATTGATGACCTTTTATCTTTGCTTCACTCTGCATGCCAAGGATGCCACCTCCCACCTCTCCCTGCCCCTTTCTCTGTCCTCACAGGATTCAGTAGCTACTGACCATCACTTGTTCTGGCACATCTTGACAGTTTTCCGCAGATTTTTTGTTTTTTTCTTTTGGAAGTTGAGAATTGGTGTCCCAATTACCAATAGTAAAGCCAACTTGAGAGGACTTTCACTGCCTTTGTTCCAATTAAGATTTGCCATTCCAAAACCTTTATGGTGATTTATTTCTCCTGGAGAAGTGAGGATCTAAACACAGAACAGCAAGTGGCAACAGGAAAAAAAAAAGTATCTGTTCCCAAATATGACACAGCCAGCGCAGGAGCTGAAGGATGAGAAAAGGCTGAATTAATAGGAAAATAACTATTAATCCTGGAACCCAGGCTTGGCATCCTCATCCAATAAAGCTTTCACAGCACTTATTCATAGAGGGATCTGTTTTTAGAAAGGCTAAAATGGCTTTGCTGTTGGGTTAAGGTGTCTATTTTGTCTTTTTAATTTTGTTTTTCAAAGAGATGAAGCCCAAACAAAGACTGAACAGTAAAAGAAACCTTGATTAAAAGAAAATATATTTCTGCCCAAGATATAAAAAAAAAAGCCTGTTTCAACTATGAGTTTCCTGCAATATCCTTTTAATGGTTAAGTTCAAGTCACCAAGCTCTGATAGCTCATGGTTATGGTAATTTTTACAAAGAAGAGGATAAAATAAATTAACAAAGACAACTCAATACTGAAATACTTTCATTTAAAATCCAACATAAATAAAGCTTCAAGCTCTATCTCAATAAATATACATTAGGACACTTAGTACTTGTACACGTTCCAGGATAAAGTGTTTTTTATTACATGCATTGTATCATTCTCCTTACTGCCAGTTTTCATTATTTTTCATGAAGCCTACTACCACAATGACTGCCAAGAACATTTTTGAAGCCTCATACATTCTGTTAAAACATCAAGAACACCATATTTTCCAGAATGAAAGATTTAAAACTACACAAAATGAAACTTTTTAAATTGTATGAAGTGGTGGTTTTATTCATATCCTGTCATCTAATATGCAAGTTTGATTTTTGGCAAGGAAAATAAAAATAGGGTTTCAGTTTAGTGCCAGGAAAATAATTAATTCCTACACAATGGGAAGGGAGTCCTAAACCACCTGGAACAAAACAACACCTTGCCACAGCAGCACCACCAATTGTCTGCATCATCCAAGCTTGTTTCCAGGTGATGACATCTGAGGTTCTCAATTACACATTCATTACCAAGTTCTCATTATTCAATACTAAAGCTTCCTGCCAAGCCATTCTTGAGGATTTAACCTGCTGCAAATTGCAAACACTGAACCTTCTACCTAAAACAAACCAACCACATAAAGCATGCACCTCATCTCAAAAACATTCTTCCTATATATTTATTTATGGCCCAATAAATAACATGATGTCAAAAAATAATCCTACATCTTGAGTTGCATTAGGCCATTAATTTAAGTATTTATCTTTGTCTCAGTTTCTCTTAATTTTTCATGTAATAAAAATATAACATTAATTCTGCAGCACAAGTAAAGGAAGGTAAAACAACACAGTACCTGCTCTCATTCTTTTCACTGATTTTTGTTTGGTTAAGCTATGAAAACTGAAGGCTCACAGTGTTACTTGTGCTCTTTGTGCATAGAACAGGAGACCTTTTGTTATTTAGGTATTGCATTCACCTCCTACACCAGCTCTCATTTCCTATGCATTTCTCCCCAATACGGAGCAATTCTTCTCCTGCTCCCCACAGAACCTTTTCAGCAAAAGCAGGTTTTTCACCTCAGGTGCAGACTAACAATCCTGGGGGAAAACAGCAACAGAAAACATAGTCCCCAGAAAAGAAATACTTTCCAGGTCACAAGAGAGTCTTGCAAATAATCTTGCGCAAGTTCATGCAGATTATTATGAGGAAAACCTAAATTTATTCTTAGAGAGTTCACATTTTGCATGAGAATTCTCAAGCCCTTTTTATTGCTTTATCACTTTATACAAAAACTTCATGGGTTTTTGTCACTTCAGTAATAAGAACCCTTTTTTCCTCGACTACTTAGCACTATCACCACAAATTTTCTACTTCCTCATTAGTAATGGCTATTCCGCTCAAGTTATATCCTCAAAAGCTAAAAATAGTTTTATCTTTTGTTGCATGATTCGAAAATTATATTGTAGTAGACTCTATTATGATGATGTCTTATACTTAATTGTTTGCTGGTTGAGTTACTTTGGATCTATCTGAAATAGGCAAGACATGAAGTGTGTTCTCATTATTGGCCACAAAGAGCAATGTCTGCATGCTTAATAACTTGTACTTTTTGTCAAAGTCCATGAAGATTAATTCTAAAGAAAATACACAGTATTTGTAGGTTGCATTAACTGCAGTGTCTTTGCCTGCAAGAAGGATTTATGACAAATGGAAATATAATTGATCGAAAGCAAAAAATGCTTTGTGATCAAATTGAAATTCCACAGCTTATGCAAAAGTTCAGCTGCATTACAGGACAGTATGTGCAGCTGCCTTTTTTCAGATTTCACTTTTCCATTAGCCAGCACCTGTAGTGAAAAGAACTAAAAGAAAGACTCTGCTTATTTCTTTTCCATCAAGAGTTTCTGCTAAGGGTGCTGCCTCAACAAATTAAGATCTCTTATTAAAAAATGTAATATATTATTGGTTAACAGCCTTTTTTTCTTTTTTTAAAGCTACTTGCCAATTTTAAAGTGGCTACTATTAACCATTCCATTAAAAACAAAACAAATCCTCCCTTCAAAATACAGTGTTGCTATCCATTAGCAAAGCTGCATAATGCACAAGAGAGAAAGGTTAAGTAGTAAATCTTGTTCAATTGCTATAAAAAAACTACTGGTACTTTGATAGGGTAAAGGTACATGCTGATACTGTGCTTTCAAATGTATTTGGAAACATGAGCGTGAGACAAGCAGCAATCACTTTGCATTAAGGCTGATGCTTCTTTCAATGAAGTTCCAATACAGGCTGCTGAACCAAAAATAAGATTTTGCAGTTCAATTTTTATCTTTTCCATGCATAGGTGTATATACAAACCACCTTTCCATTTACAACATGCAATTTGCAGAGGCAGAAGTGAGAACATGAGTTTTAGATGTATCATTCACACACATTTCCAGCACGGTACATCTTGGCCCCAAAAACAAATGTTTTGGGTTTGTTGTTTCCAAAAACTCACTCAAATGTCTCTAAGTGCCTTCACACACCTACAGTGAGGATACAATCACAGGTCTAGCCCCATGATTACTTAGCTTCTTCATCACTTAAATATCCCCTAGAATTCCACAGCGAGGAAGCACCAAGACAGAAGGAATAGCAGAAGGAATAACACAACATGCCTGGAGAGCTTTGGTTGCCCTATCCCAAATTACTTTTACTACATCATCTGAATTTATAACAGGTGGTAGTGCACAAGCAAAGACTGTTTTATCTTGTCACCTGGGTTTAATCTAGATTTGGAACCAAGCACAGGTTTTGTAATTAATACATTACCTGCAGCTTTGCACATTCATTTACTTAAAGGTGAGTTTGAAAGACTGATGTAAGAGGACTCATTTTCAGATAGCAGAAGTTATAATAATAACAAAAACCTGCAAGTCAGCTCACATCAGACACCCAGAAGAGATCTCAACAGGCTCTGGATGGGCTGGGTGACCTGGGAGCTGGATATGCACAAGGCTGGTGTGGGCAGCAGTGCCACCTGGATCCCACTCCATGTCACCATGGGGCTGCTCCTCTTCCCACAGGGGGTCCCAAGCCAAGCTACACACATGCACTTGGTAGATTTGGCAGTGCTGGATGCAAATCATGGCACCACAGCACCCATGTTCCCATTTCAGGATTAGCTGAGCTGTGAAATTTGGAACCAAGACTCTCAATTTCTAAACACAGTTTTTATTTCTCTGGTTTTACATTTTTTAAAGCCAAAATCACTGCCAGTCATTTAGTACCATAAAACTGTACATGTGCACACGTACACACTCCATATATACAAAATCATTTTCCTTACCTTGTCAGAGAGACAGCTGAGCTAGAGAAAGACACTGACACACAGCTGCTCTAGCCCACAGCAAAGTGCAGTGGATGAAAATACACACCACAGCTTAGTCTTCATAGTCAAAACACATCACTAAGAACGGGTTTGGGAAGAAATCTCAGGCATCCTCAATCTGCCTTGCTTCCCACTATTAACAAGCCACAGTAATCTCAGGGCTGAGTGAAGATTTCGTTGGTCTTGGAGTATGTTTTGAGCAACATTTGGGCTTTGTCAGCAGCACAGACAAAAGAAGCTGAAATTGAGGCAGTTTGAGTGCTTGTCCTCAGCTATAAGCACCCACCTTAAGGCTCTGAAGTCCAGCAAGGATTCCCTGTCTCTGTTTCTGAGGGTACATTGATATTTACTCCTATATATTCCACGTTAGCCATAATGCTGCTGCCTGCTTTATCATCAGTTAAAGTAACAAAATGCAAAAAAGAAACCAAAACCATTACATAGTTACACACAATACTATTTCAAATCAAAAGTTAAGGTGCTTTTCCCCCTTTAGGCCTGTGTTGGGGGAAATAAAAATGAAGTTCCTGCAGGCAGGGGGTCAGAGCCTGGCCAGCCAGCAACACCCACTGCTTTCTAGCACATTGTTTGAGCTCTGAAGCCTCTTGGCTGTTGCACATTGCACAGCCTTTGTGCTTGATCATTAAATAAAACGACCTGTCAACACTGTACCCTGACAGCTCTGTAAAGAAAAGGGATTTGAAAGGCACATCTTGGGCAGGAAGGATGCATCCAAGAACACCAGCACTGCTGCTGTGTACTTCAGAGAGCAGACACTGTTTTATCCAGCATCTCTAGAGCTTCAAAGGGAGCACCTGCTTCATCTCTACAGCAGTGAGATTCCAGGTATTAAGCAACATTCCCTTCTTTTATAAGTCTGAGCATTATTAGATTCCAGGACTCCTTGTTCATCTTCTCTCTTAAATATCAATACTAACACTATTTGTGGATATCACTGAACAGTAATTGCCTGCTTATTGTTCAAGTAACTTCAGACTTCCAGATATAGGATTTCTAAGTTTACCAAGAAAAACAAGTCTGTTTCAAAAGAGTCTTCAAATTACCCAGGGCTCAATGATAGAGATAAGTATTCTAAATTTACTTATGTGTACAAAATACAGGCCAAAACACATTTACTCCTCTGAAGACTGAGGAGTAAACCTGCAACATTCAGGTACGTGAGAAAAGCAGAATGGATGCAAAACACTAAAAACTACACATATGTCTGTTGTGGTAGAGTGCAAAATAAATTAAAACAGTTTAATCCTTACTCCAGTCTCTACTGGACACTTACACTGGATGGACTGAAGTGTCTAGTCCTAAGTGTGAGTAGAGGAAGATGCAGCCCCATGGACTTCAAAAACCAGATAATTCTTGGGATGGGTTAATGTGTAAAAAGAGGCAGATAGAAAGAGCTGTTGAAAAACAAAGGATTTTCAATTTAAGTTTACTATTCTGATTGGAAATGGAAGTGGAACAAATGTTGATTACTTTCTAACTTCCATAGCAACCCACTCACACTGAAGTTATGTGACTCAGAAGCTGTTTTCTTTAAATGCAGCCATATGGCTTTTAAACACTTTTGGTTCTATGCCCAGATACAGAATCATTATTTCTTCATTTTATTGTCCTGATAGTCTCCAAATAACCAAAATTTATAATTAATATGAATGTTACTCAAGTTAATCAGAAATTATATTTCTCAGGCTGTTGCAAGGCATGCCCAAAGGGCTTTACTTTCTACTTTAGAAAAATAGTGTTAACAGAAACCCATATCAAAATTACAGATACGTCCAGAAACATAGTTTTTGCAATTTTCAAATACCCTGTGCATGTAATTATGCCAAAAAATATCTGTTCCTTGTTTATAATTTACTACTTCATTGCCATTAAAAGTTCACATTTCTCAAGTGAGGGTTCAAGCAATGCACAGCAGTTGCTGTAAATGTATGCTCAAAAGTCTACACTACACTTCTAGCAGAAGTAACAAAACCTACAAAGACTGAACCACAGCCACTTTTATTATACTAGACTTGCTTAGAGGTACTTAATATTCAAAATATGCATTACAACTTCACAAAGTTATTTAAAATCAAAGCAAAATAACATGATCATGGTCCATAATCCTTTTCCTAATTTTAGAAAGACATTTTGCATTCTAGACTGTTTTGTCATAATAGTTTCATTTTTCTGCAATTTGGTAGTTATTAGGTAGTTACAATTTGATAATTATTAGAAAACAGAAACGCATAGAATTACATGACTAAAGGTCAGCTCACAGATCAAGACTATCTTGTCATCAGCCAGAAACTCACAGAGGGTTTAGAACCACATAAAGAATATTTCACAGTACAGGTGCCTTCACATCACCCACTTTGAAAAACTCTTTTAAGATGTTGTATCTGTTTCTTTCCAATGCCATTCATCACTATTTCATAAAACTGAAAAATTTACCATTCCCATCACATTTTAGCACAATACCACAAAATAGCCAGTCCTCAAATATATCTGGTTTTCCAATTCAGTGACTACAATGTCAAAATGGACACTTGATAAAAGCAACACGCCTTTTTGTACAAATACAATTTATATCACAGAAAAATTGGCTACTACCTGCAAAACACTCATTACACTTTCCTGCTAAAGTCCTACACAGGCTGCCAGGTTGGCTTTTAGGATCTGTGGAGGCAACACACAGAAATGCCACTGAAGTTTCCTGCAGAACTGCACTGCACAGTTGCCATCCAATTCCAAACTCTAAAACTGCACCAAGCAAGACTGAACACCATTATCCTTCCAAACAGCCAAGAACTCTGTCTGCAACTCAAAAATGCCTGTGGAAATGGACCACACACTGACCAGCCCCATGCTTTTAGCCAGAGACTGGAGTAATAGAGAACAGAGAGGCTCTAGCAAAAACAATTCAACATTTTCCACACTTGAGGAGTAAATTAAGGATGTGGAATTCTCAGCCTGCATGTAACATGTATGTCCTGAAGGCCTGATAAAGGAATTCCTCATAAAGGAATGCCTATTCACTTCCCTTTAATTTCAGCACCTCAAAATGACATTTTGCCCCTTTCCCAGTTTGACACAACAAACAAACATCTTTTGTTCTAAACATGTATTAAAAGCAGAACAGCCAGGTTTTACCTCTCAGATCAGAAACATGCAACAATGCTTCATTTTTCTGAATTGAAAACCTACTAAGACATTTTCTTTTGCCTGTCTGCTTCCCCACAGCTTATTATGCACCACCATCGGTAAGTGAGACAGGAAAAAAAAAAGGGAAATTATTTATAGCATGGCCACAAAAGCCTTTCTGAATATTGCAGCTATCACAGCCAAACAAAACAAAGTATCCATGTCAATAATCTCTTAAACAGCTACTTCTGCGCATCTAGAGAGCCAACAACACATACAAAGGGAAGATGCATTTCAAGGCACACTTCAATCACTGAGCACATGAAAACAGATTCTGGATAATCCCTGAAGGCATCAAGACATCATTTTCCAAACAGAATTAGACTTCTCAGCTGAAGCCCTTCTGATTTTTATATCCCTATTTCTTGTCAGCTCTTCACAGAAGTTCAGCCCTTGATCACACAGCCTTTTTCTCCAACCAGTGCCATGCAATACCATGCCAACAGCAAATTGCAGTAAAAGAGCTTCACTTACCTTGCCCTTGTCCACTGATCTGGTGACCCCACAGCATGGGAATTACTGCCAATATCCAGTGCATCTTCCCTGCTACTCTGCCACTTCCTTGTCTTCCAGCCATTGCATTATTGGATGCTACACAAAGAAATATTATTGAATGCTTTAGTTATAACTCTTGGGAAATATACCTTTGGGTGAAGGAAAGCAAAAAGCTCCCATAAATTTCCTCAGTACACATCTGTAACTCTACTTTAATAAATACTCTCTGGCAAAAATGCTTTTTCATNGACAAGCAGCACTTCACTGAGTCTCTTAGAAGTCTTATTGTACAGCATAGAAAATTTCCTGAGACATAGCCCCTCAATTAACTTAAAAATTGATTTTTTTTTTAAATTTTGAGCTTTAAAACATTGAGATGTGGCAGCAGCTGCTTCTCATTTTGGGCTTTTAGGGACCAACTATATCTTCCAGTCACCACATTTACATAATTTAGAATTATTTGGGTTGGAAGCAGTTTTAAAGCTCATCTCTTTTCTGACCCCTTGCCATGAGCAGGGACATTTCTCACTATCCCAGGGTGCTCAGAGCTCCATCCAGCCTGGCCTTGAACACTTGCAGGGATTGGGCAGCCACAGCTTCTCTGGGCATCATCACTGGTATTGGCAACATTTNAAACAGATCCAGCCAGGCTTAAAAGTCTTAAAAGAAGTCTTATTGTACAGCATAGAAAATTTCCTGAGACATAGCCCCTCAATTAACTTAAAAATTGATTTTTTTTTTAAATTTTGAGCTTTAAAACATTGAGATGTGGCAGCAGCTGCTTCTCATTTTGGGCTTTTAGGGACCAACTATATCTTCCAGTCACCACATTTACATAATTTAGAATTATTTGGGTTGGAAGCAGTTTTAAAGCTCATCTCTTTTCTGACCCCTTGCCATGAGCAGGGACATTTCTCACTATCCCAGGGTGCTCAGAGCTCCATCCAGCCTGGCCTTGAACACTTGCAGGGATTGGGCAGCCACAGCTTCTCTGGGCATCATCACTGGTATTGGCAACATTTACCTATTTATTATTCCACACCACACCTCCTCTTATAGCACTCTGACTCAGATCTGCTACTTCAGAAGATCCGTTTAATCAGATACTGATTTGTCAGAACTGTACCAATTACACAGGACTGGCTGGAAAAAAAAGAATTTCATTTGTAGTCTAAAGCACAGGCAGCTATTACAGAAATTGGTATATGAATGTTTGGGAAATTTATCCAACAGGTGGGAAATCTTGCAGCAATAAGTAGCTTTTAAAAAGGTGGTATTGTAAAAACTTCTTGTGTTTTTTCCTATAAAGAGCTCTAAATTAATTAATTAAAAAATAAATACAACTTTTGTTTTTGTTACATATTGACTGATTAAGCCAATACTTTTAATATTGCCATTGCAGTAATTTTTGTTTTTAAAAAAGTTATTTTCCAAACTCATGGATGCAGCACCCATCCATAAGAACATGTTCAACTGAAACTATAATCCATAATTCTCAATTCTGATCTATAATCTCCAGTGAAAAATATCTCTGCTTTATGCATCTTAAAACCCCAGGACTATTTACAGAATAAGAACCTAAGGAAGACTACAAGGGCAGACATGTAGAACACTACACTTGATTTTCTCTCTCTCTCACCTGGCCCCACCTATGGAGGGAAGGCAGGCAGGGGAAGTTCCTGCAAGAGGGGATTTTGGTTGACTGGTTAAAGGGAAGGGGTAATTTTCCTGTTTGTTGTGACCCTCAGACTTTCACTTTTGCATTTAATCGGTGCTCTAACCACCTGCCCAGACCACAAAGTATCTGCCCATGCACCTCCTGTAGCTGTTCAGAACAAAAATTGTCTTTTGCTTCCAAACTGGTAGTGGAAGGTAACAGAGGAACCTCCCCATTGTCACAAACACCTTGATTTTCTTGTGAAGAGCTTGTTTGAGGCCCCCTAGAGCTGCTGTTGTTTCAGCAAAACAGTGCCCTCCCCAGCCAGGACACACAGCCTGGATCTGTCTCCTCTCAGGCACAGAGAGGGAAGAGAGAAAGGGATGCTAAAAAGCTTTGTTTGTTTTGGCCTTGCCTTTTTTTGGACTATTTACCCCCACAAGAAAGGAGAAGCAAACAACTGAAAATGGTAATTCCAAAGCAAAAATGTAGAACAATAAATACAAATAAATGTACTGAAATATATTCACATTAGCACTGCAAGGTCAAAGAAACAGTTTTGTAAAATCAGTATCTTGAAAAAGAGATGTTCTGCCTCATGAATATTCTTTCCTCAAACTAACAGACACATTCTTGATGCTCAGCCCAAGCAAACAGATGGTATTCAATTAGTTATTTACCTACTTTACAATTAATTAAAATGTCCAAGATAATTTTTGTTTTGACTGTGTCTACAGAAAGCTAGAGTTGCACAAAAAACTGGCATTTGCATCTACAGCCCTGCTAGCTGTAATATAAATATTACAGCACAGAAAACATTAATATATCCAAAGGCTTTTTCCAAGGGCACATAGGGATGGAACAAGGGGGAATAGCCTCAGACTGTAAGAGGGTAGGTTGAGATGAGATTTTAGGAATAAATTCTTCACTTTGAGGCTTGTGAGACCCTGGCACAGGCTGCCCAGAGAAGCTGTGGCTGCCCCAGCCCTGGGAGTGTCCAAGGCCAGGCTGGATGGAGCTCTGAACAGCCTGGGATAGTGGAAGGTGTTCCTGCCCATGGCCAAGAGATGTTGGAACCAAATGATCTGTAAGGTTTCTTCCAACACAAACCATTCTGTGATTATATCAGAACCTCGCCAGGAAACATTTAACTTTTAACAAAGCTTTTTGGCTTGAATGTCCATAATTAGTAGACAGAG
>WBNQ01007347.1:0-20741 GCA_013401375.1 Spizella passerina | reverse complement strand
TAGGCTAAGAATAGAATGGAATGAATAACAAAGGTTTGTGTCTCAGACAGAGAGTCTGAGCCAGCTGGGCTGTGGTTGGCCATCAATTGTAAACATCCAAGATGGGCCAGTCCCAGATCCCCCTGTTGCATTCCACAGCAGCAGATAATCAATGGTTACATTTTGTTGCTGTAGCTTCTCAGCAGGAAAAATCCTAATGAAAGGATTTTCATGCAAAGATGTCTGCAACATGAATCTAAGCCTTAAAGATATTATTCCTGTCATATTTCTTGCCTCCCATGACATAATTTGTGGAGGGAAAGAAGAAAAGAACGGCAGCTGACAAATACGTAATTGAAAGTTCAAACTAGAGCTTCCATTTCCTAAGGAAAATTCAACAGGAGGCTTTCATTATAGAAGAAGAAAACCTCAGATTCAAATCCATTAATCCCCTCTGACTCCTGAATCTCGCTTTTCACACAGGGGCAGGCAAACAGGTTTATCTCAGACAAACACATTTTTAAATTAAAGAACACCTCTTCTAACAGAAGTACATTACAGTAAGAAAGCTTAACTAGCAAGTCTGTAATTAACCTTTACAGCATCTGGGTTTACACTAGTGCTGCCTCAGTCCCTCAAGTACAAGAATAAAATGACCAAGGACAGAAGCAAGCCGTAACAACAGGAACAGCAGGTGCAACAGGTCTAGAGAGGCAGAAGGCAGGAAAAAGTCCTATTTTTTCACCCTTCCTTTAGTTAACTTTTAAAGAGGTGAATAGAAATTACAATTGGACAAAAAATAATTTTTAAAGCAAGTTTCTGTTGTTGCAAGGCCTACTGAAGGAAAGCCAACAGATACACAAATCACATCCTCTCAAAGGCACACAAAAATTATTACTCTAACTCCACAGAGAATAATCTATTTTTTATATTACCCTCCAAAGCTACTACAAGAGAAAAAAAAATATACACTTGACCAAGAGGGAAATAAAAATTTACCTGTAAATCTTCCTTCACCCTACTCCTCCTAAACCAACAATTGTCCCCACACAAGCAGAAAAAGAGCCCAGCTCCTCCCCCACACCCTTTATAGCCCATCCAACCAGGAGTCAGCTGAATCAAATTACATCTCTACCTTGATGCAGCTGTGCTCACACATATCCTGCACTAAAACACAAAGGGGGGGGGGAAATAATAAAACAGCTACCACTGCTTTCTATTTTACTCTTTTTTTTCTCCTCTAAACCTGCAAGTATAGCTCTAACCAATAAATAGCCATGAGACTCACCATCTTCACAGCCAAGAGAAAATGGAAAGAAGACCTTCTTCACATTTATTGACAATTAACAGCAACTAATTTAGAGTGAATCAGGTGCAGTCAGTTGGCAGGAAATCAGGGAACATAGATAAATCTGTCATATAAAGGACTCTAACAAAGTCTAAAGTTTGTTTTAGATGAGACTTCTGCTGAAGCAGTGTTGGCATGAAGAGCTGGGAGGCTTTCAGCTGCATTTCCAGAGATTTGTTGCCATCTAAATGGCACATTCCATTAAAATCCATAGGCTTTGCAGAATTTGATTTGTGGGTGGTAACAACTTTCATGTATTTTGCTTTCTTTCTGTTATTGCCTGGAATATTTTATAGGCTTTTGTCTTGTTTGAATCACTAAGTACATCAACTATGCAGACTCAAGATTCCTTTTTAGAACAGTTAATTTTTAAGTTGCTCTACAAACTATATATTTTAAAAATATTTATTCTATGCAAGCATACACTCCATAAATCTTTAGCAAATGACAAATAAAAAAAGCCATCTTCCTGGCAAATCACAGGAATGTCACTTTCCTCATAAAAGTGGAAGTTACCATTGCAGATGAAATAGAACTTGGCCACTTAACTATATTTAAATAACAGTTCTCCTGTCGACACAGCACCTATGAAATATCAGGTATACAGAGTAGGAAGGGATAAATGACTTCTCTGGCCTTTGTTAATACACCCAGCCCTACATATCAGCTGGATCTCTCTGAAATGGCAACATAATACAGGGGTTTTAGCAGGTCCATTAAAAGTTTGCAAAGGAAAAAGGGAGAAGGGGGGGAAATCAACCCCCAAAACACTGATAAAAGATCACCAAACCCACAAAACATCCTATAAATATTTTGAATGTTGATGACTAGTGAAAGTGTAAGGACAGACTAAATGTTTTCTAACACAAATTATAAAGTAGATGCATTTTTACAACCCTGAGGCAAGACTCTGAACTTCTTTGTGTTGTCATCTGATCACAAGTGTTCCACACCGTTGTCTCCTATTATAAAAGTGTTGGTGTTCCTTGTGGGCAGCTCCTCAGAGCACTGACTCTTTCTTCTTCACAAAGCAGCCACTGACTCCAGTTCCCTTCCCACCCAGCCACCCCACTCTTTTATAGCACTCTGATTCTCATTGCTCACAGCTGTGGCCTGGTAAAGTCAGGCCTGTTCCTCATCTTTGATAATTGGCCCAGCTGCAGCTCCTTAGGGGTGAAGTTACTTTCTACACCATCTTTATTTTCTTATATTCTATCCCCCTACATCCTTGCATACACAAAAGTCTATGGTACCAGCAGGCCTGTTTATATCTGTGGAACTGAAATCAGAACCTGGTCTGATGCATTTAAAATAATTGAATTTATCACTGATGTCCAACTTTGCCTGTTACAAAGACTGTATTTTTAACCTCATTTCTGTTAGTGCATTACCAAAGACATTATGAATACAAAGTCTCTCAGAGGGCCATCTGTGGAACCAGATACCATCTGATGAGGACCTCCCTGCAGTATCAGGATTGTTTTGCCTGTTTAAATCCAGATGCAATACAAAAGCAGCAAAACAAGAGTTCATACCACACCAGAGGCTTCCAGTGCTGCCCTCGCTGGGCCAGAGCTCTCCTGCTCCTCATTCCAAGCTGCCAGACACCGCCTTTGTGCACAGAAGGGGAGCAGCCATGGGCTGAACAGATAACCTGGGACATCTGCCAGCCTGAGGGCAGCCATGGCTCAACTGAGATGGCAAATCCATTGCTGGAGCACAGATTCTTGTGACATCAGAAAAGGGGTCTCTGCAGATCATGGAATCACAGAACCTTAGAAGGATTTGAGTTTGAAGGGCCTTCAATGGGCTCGACACCAGACGAGGTTGCTCAGAGCCCCATCCAACCTGGCCTTGAACGCTTCCAGGGGAAGGGGCAGCCACAACTCCTGTGCCAGTGCCTCACCACCCTCACAGCAAAGAACTTCTTCCTAATATATGACCTAAACCCATTCTCTGTCATTTTACCCCCATTCTCCCTTGTTCTGGCACTCCAGACCCTTGCAAATAGTCTCTCTCCATCTTTCCTGTGGGCTCCCCTCACATACCAGAAGGCCGCAATGAGGTCTCCCGGAAGCCTTCTCTGTTCCAGGCTGAACAATCCCAGTTCTCCCAGCCTTTCCTCCCAGCAGAGCTGCTCCATCCCTCTGATGCCCTTGGTGCCTCCTCTGGCCTGGCTCCAGCAGCTCCCTGTCCTTGCTGTGCTGGGAGCCCAGAGCTGGATGCAGCCCTGCAGGTGGGGTCTCAGCAGAGGGGGCAGAGGGGCAGAATCCCCTCCCTGCCCTGCTGCCCACGGGGCTCTGGGTGAGCCCAGCACACGGGGGGCTCTGGGCTCCCAATGGCCAGGCCATGGCCAGCCTCTCACCCACAGCACCCCCAGGGCCTTCTCCCAGGGCTGCTCTGGATCTGCTCATCCCCAGCCTGGATTGGTACCAGGGGTTGCTCTAACCAAGGTGCAGCACCTTGGACTTGGCTCTGTTAAACCTCATGCAGTTCTCAAGGGCCACATCTTGAGCTTGTCCAGGTCCCTCTGGATGGCATCCCATCCTTCAGGTGTGTCACCCACACCTCCCAGATTGGTGCCAACTGGAAACTTGTTGAGGGTGCACTCAATCCACTCTCCGTGTTATTGATGATGTCTTCTTCAGTTCAGCACACCTGCCTGAAACTTCTGTGCTGTTTATTACAAACTTTCCAAAACATATTTAGTAAAAATTACAAACTTTCCAAAACATATTTAGTAAGAGTGATTCGGAACATCAGATAGCAGTTATTGATTATTCAGTAACATACTAAATCATAAAGTCACTAACTTTTAATCAGGTTTGCTTTCAGAACCTTTCAAAGTTTAGGCAACTATTGATTCTTTCATAGTCTCTGATTAAAATTTAAAGTGAAAAATGTAAGAGTTGCAATATTTTTAAGATTGAACTTTATTAACATCAGATTAATGTTATAAAGGAAGAAACATATATACTCTTAGGAGAAATAAAAATTACCTACAGACATACTGTAACTCTGAATTAATGGTTCCTGAATGAAGGCAAATATGGTGTAGGCTGGGCCTTTACGAATTCTTTTTTGTATAGACACTTAGCAATTTCACTTTTCTGAAACACTATGAACCTTCAAGGCAATTTCATTAAGACTTAAAAAGGTTTTGTTTCCCAAAATGTAAAAAAAAAAAAAACAAAGCCAAAAAAAACCCACCAACTTCTAAAATATATTCCTTTGCAAAAAATCTATTCTATTTGCAATAGCAAGTTTAAATATTGCATGACTTCAACTTTTGAGATTTTTCATCCAGTTGTTCAGATGATAGGCTCTGATACAGGAATTGGCTGTATCACTACAGAGAGCAGAAGATGGTTGTGGAAACTGCAAACAATTTACTTCCCAAATGGTTATATTAGATCATGTCAATGCTCTGATTGAGGAATATCTGTGGGCTGCACTAGTCAGTCTCACTTGTTTATGTAACTTTTGTAACAATCCTAAAAGAAGAAGAATATCAGCTATATTCATTTCACATGGATTTTTAGCCTTCAAGTCTTTCTGATTCACAGAAGAGAACAAATGAGTAAATAAAACTGTGACTAATCAACATAAGTTCCCTAATTACAATCACTCATATCTTCTGCTTTTGCATTAACATATAAAAATCAATAGAATTGACTTTTGTTCCATAAAACCATTTTTTTTTTTGTTTTTTTTTTACTATTTCATACACTGAGAAGTAAACTTCCAATGCATTAAGAAATTTCAGGTAACTGACTCTGTCAATACAGATGAAGGATGAGGAAAAAGTGAGTAGGAGAGTAATACATTTTTCACAAAGTATTGGATCCCATATACAAGTTAATGATGTTTTAAAGTGAGAAAATGTGAGGACCAAAAGTTTTCAAGTTACTGAGTGATAATAATGGGGCTATCTATTGTGCATCCATCACCTTGAAGTACCTGACACACATTTTGGATTGTTTTCATGCATTTTCTTTATGATGATTAATAGTAGCATTGTACTCTCTGAAATAGCAGACCATCACACTGAGAAAGGTGTACTAAATTAAATTCAGATGATAACTATTTTGATCTCAAACACATGTGGAGCATAATATTGAAAGATTAGAACAAAAACAAACAAAACAAAATTTAAAAAAACTGTGAGAAATACTGTCTAAAATAGAGATAACAAAAAAGTAGCAGAGAAAAAGGAGCAGGAGCATAATACTCTGCTTAAACATCTGCACTTCTCTGAGCCATTCATTATTCTGATCTCTTTTCCCGACTCTACACTTACATGAGAAAATGGTGAGGTTTAAGATGTACTTTCTTCTGTTACACTTTAAAGGAGAAAGAGGGGCACTACACTAGATAACTAAATTTCTGTAAAAAGGAATAAATAAAAGAAGTTGTGTACCCCTTGCCCCCCTTTCATCTCCTGCACATGCTGCTGTGGTCTGGTTTGTCTCTAACACACATCAGAAGCCCACAGAGGTTGATTAACTTTTATTTTTTCTTTCTGGGATTTTAAACATTTTGCCTAAAGCACCTCTTCACTTTTGTTTTTGGTGGATGGGGAAGGAAAATTAGAATAGAGACCTTCCACCAGTGCCTTTTGGTCTGGTGAGGCTGGAAGCAAGTCTTCCAAGCTCTATGAGGTGACCAAAGCAACATGAGGACTTTTCAGTGCAAGTGTGCTTGTGCTGACACACTTCAGCCTGCTGCTTAGAAGAATGAAGGTGGATACTATGGCTCAGTAAACAAGCTCTGACCCAAATTTTGTCTTTCCAGTACTTGAATTTAGCAGGGGAATTTTCAAGGTGAGCCCTTTGCTCTGAGGCAACAAGAAAAAACAAGGGAAAAAAAAAATCCCTGCCCCCATCAGAAGAGAGAGCATAATGACGATATGAGTGTCAAATGTATATTTAATGACTGGAAACCACTCTGGAATATCTGGATGCCTCATACACAAACAGGAATTCTGAACTTGCTGGAATTTGCTCAGGACCCGTGCAGTCCCGGGTTCTCAAGGGAGTGCAGAAGCACCACCAGGTTCCAGCTCCCCCAGCATGGGAGCATGGCTGCAGAAATCAATAATTCAGTTTTTACAGCGGCCAAAAGTCTTGCAAGTCTTCATGGAGAGCAACTAAGGGGTAGGAGATGCCAGTCTGACCTGATCTGCTCTGGTGCATGCAAACAGGTGGTAAAGTCTGAGTAGGTTCAAAATCTGACACCTCTCCTAACCATCTACAAATAAGTCCCAGTTGTGCTGTGTCATATACACAGGATTTCCAAATTATTTCCTTTGGTCCCTGCTGGCTTCTTTTTTTTCTTTTTTTTCTTTTTTCCTTTGTACAGTTACAGATGCTTGTAGTATTGTACAGGACTGCTTAGAAAAACTAAATTAGCTGGAGGTTGATCTATTGAATACATTCCAGTGAATGTATTTCATCATCTAGTATAGCTAAGAAATCTGATCATTATTTAATAAGCTATTAAATTACAGTGTTGTCTATGTACTACATATTTTTACATTATTGCCACTAACAAGAAACACTGGCACAGTTGTTCTTGTAAATCCCCCCTGCCTGACCTAAGCTAATTTTGATGGACTTGAAAAAAAACAAGTCAGGGTAAAATAACTGTGAAGAATGAGAAAAGTCAAAAAATCACCTAATTTTTTGAGTGGGAGTACCAACAGAGATGGAAACAGTTGGTTAGAGCTTTTTTTCTTGTTATGTTGAGTATGCAAATTCCAAGTAGGCATAAATCCCAGGGGAATAAAACAGTCAGTGTTCCACCCATACAAGCAATCATACCTTTGCATGTTCAGGGAGTGCATAATTTACCAAAAAAGTTTTTGAGACTAGTCTAGCAGTTTCCAATATTTATTGGAATTATGCTTACATCTCTTTTAAAGGATCTCTCCAGAGTTTAGCTGTTTGGGCTTCTATAAGATAAAAAGCACAGTTGCTAATAAATTTTAAAATCCTCAAGAAATTCTTTGGATAACTTTCCTATGCATAACAACGTTGCATCTTTTGATTTTAAAGACTTGATCTATAAGAGCTAGAAACTTCTACTTTTAAGGGCAGACACTTGCCCTTTGTGACCTGAAGAGGTCTTTATTCTGACCAAGCTTCCTGAGAATGTGCCACCTTAAATCCATTGTTCATTCAGTATTTTAAATCTCTGATTCTAGGCTCTAGCTAAGTGTACTTCTGTGACAGAAATTTCTTGTTTGCAGGATGAAGAGGGAAAGAAATGCTTCTGCAGCTATTACTTTGGATTTATTGCTTTGGGAGTTTTGTCTTCTCTTTAAAAGAAAAACCAGCATTGTTGGAGGCCCTGGGTTTTGAAAGCTGCCTTAATGAAAAAAAGTAAAGCTACTTTACAAGTCATGGTTGAAAACAGGTTAGAAAAAAAAGAAAAAAAATTGTACTGTGAAAATCACCATAGTATTTAATATTGTTTTCCCCACAGCCAAGGACATGCTACCTTCCAGAAGCCCAGTCATGACTCCCAGTCAAACCCCATGAAGTTGTGAGGTGCAAGGTGGAGCTGATGAAGAAATTCTGCTGATTGAGAAGCAGACCAGCAGATAAAAGAAAAATCAATGCCTGAGCATCAGTGCAGTGTAATAAAAGCAATATCTCATTTTGACACCTTGACTGAGGGGATTTTTTTGGACAAAGACTACCATTATTTTTCCACTTTCACTTAAGTTTAACCCCTGATGCCATGTTATGATTTTCTGTGACTCCTGCCTCAGCTCCAATTGCAGGCACAGAGCTTGTTTCTGCCTTTCATAAAGGCTGGTTCTGTTTTGTTTTCTGTCAATACTTTTCTCTCCCTCAGAGCAAGCTAAGCATGCACTAGGAGGAGATCAGAGACCAGACACTGTGATACTCAGGTACAGGTATTTGGGCTCTAGGGATTTTATTCCCTCCAAAAGTTGCAGACTGCTTTGTGCTTCTCACAAAATATTTCATCAGTAGAGACTTCATAGGTAGCCATTTGTTGTTGCTTATAACTACCTGACCTTGTAGCAGGTTCTCTGTTTAAAGACAAAGTTTAAAGACAAAGCCCTGGAGCTGAAGGCCCTCCGGAGTTTTTTTCATTGAGCTGAACCATGGATAAAGATTTAATCTGTTGCCAATTCCCCACATTCATTAAGATCAGTTATTCCACAGAAAAACCCAAATATTCCAAGGGAATTGGTGTCAGATAAACTCTCTCTCCACTGCCCAGATAACCAACAAAGAAAAGCACCACTTCAAAACACTCTTTAAATAGATGACTTGGCTTTCAGCTTTGTAGGCGTGTTAAGAGATTTCAATTGCTACTTGTGAAAAAGCCTGGTGACGTCTCACTGTTGGGAAACTTAATTTTAGCACAAACAAGAAGTCAAGGAGGGAGAAAGGAAGGTAATAACACCCACCTAGTACTTGAACCTGTGCAAAAATTTGCGTTGGAAATATCAATCCTGCTAAATTTCAGTAAAAACATATCAAGAAGTGGCTTTCATCCATAATGGTATTTCTTTTCCTTATTGTTTCTTTAAGAAATAGGATTGGTGGGATTCTTTTTCCTGTTTATTCTCATGTTTACAACCTACCTAATTTAGGAATTTTGGAATAAAGGGACTTTCATTATAAGCATATATACTTATATTGTTTTCTGTTGATTTTGAGAACTCTATTTGATATCAGAACAGATATTTTTTAATTCATTCTGAAGCCAGAGTAAAATGTGCAACAGAAATTCATAACTACTCAGAGAAACAAAATACCATAACTGCACTGTAAGAACTCCAGTAGCTCAAGCAACACACAGATCACATGGCAGTCCTCTGCACCCAGGCAAAGGTCATTTGAGCAAGAAAAGACACACATTTATACCCAATTTCTACATATTACTGAAAATAAATTTTACATCTGGTGTTCTGGGTTTTCCACAATGGTACACAGGTTTTTAATGTTACCAAGACTGTCAGCTGAGTGCCCACCGTAAATGTGAGTTACTGCAACAGCCTGGTGAATATCCTGTGCCCATATTAATCATTCTCATTCATTTAATCATGCAATCATTTCTCTGACTGACACTGCTGGTGGAGCCTTGGACGGGAAGATGCAGGTAAACACCTCCTACTTGCACCAGATTTGAGCTGCAATAGAGAGCACCTATTTCTCACCACCCAGCAGGAGACATGAGGCAAGGGAATTCATACTTTTCACAATTTTGCCTCTGTGCTTCTGGTTTACAGAAGTGTCATGACCAGAAACAACCACCTATGTTCTATATCCATGTGTGTGAAAAAATGCCAGAGAAGTAGTGAAATGTGTACCAGGTATGAAATACCTGAAATGTAACAAGTAACATGTAACTCCAAAACTAGTTCCCATCATTAATTTCTGGTACATTAGGAATAAAATATGGTTGGTTTTCCACAAGTATTTTAATTCATGAAGTATATTTTATGTAGGTTAAATCTGAAATAAGTAACGCAGTATCAATAACTTTAAATAGGAGGCCATACCTTTGGCTAGAAGGATAAATACTTCCCTGGATTTACAGCTGGTACCCAGCCTATTCCTGACCCATGATTTTTAAGAAAAAAGTTAGAGCCTATTTTTTCAATCCTATAGGCCTATGTTAGGACCCATCTTAAGCATTAGTATTCCTTCTTGACCATAAATGTTTTATCTACACACATGGGTATGTGGTGGACATATTTCCACTTATCCAAAATTAAGAAAAAAAAAAAAGGCTCCTTCTGAGTTGGTTGCACAGAGCTTAAATTCATCAGGCTGGGTTTCCTTTGGTGCAACATGTCTGTACTGAGGTGTCACCACACTCATTTGCATTTGTATTACTTCTCCCAAAGCTAATTACAACTATCTTTCTTGTCTAACTTTTTTTCTTATTATTAACTTCAGCCAAATTCAATACATTATGCTAGTTCCAAATTAATGAAGGAAGTGAGCAATTTCCAATTTACATACTGCACTCTAATACCTATTATGAGCTGCTTGCTATATTGTGATCTATAATTTGAAATAGCTGGCATTTTGATGCATTAAATTGTAGGTAAAAGAGGATGAAAGAGCATCGGAGTTTTGCTCATTCCTCGTGGCAGCACGTTACTGACTCCTCCCTTAGCTTTGCCATTAGGATCCCGAGGGATGCCCAAGACAAGCCCAGCTGGAAGCACGAGGGGTTATCCCGGCTGCCCTTGGGCTCCGCGCCCCCAGAGCCCAGCGACCTCTCCCGTTTTCCCACCTCCAGCCCCGACCAAACTTGGGGAAGTTACCTGGGCGGCGGGAGGCACCAGCCGAGGGAGCAGAGGGCTCCCGGGGGGCGGTGCGGGGCTGGGGCCGCCGCTCCCGGGGGATGCTCCGAAGGGGAACATGCTCCCAAGGGGGAGGATGCTCCGAAGGGGGAGGATGCTCCGCCGCGCCCAACCCCATCCCCAGGGTGAGCCCCGGCCCGGCTCGGGCTGTGCTGGGGAGAAGCCGCAGGATTCCAACCCCATCCCCTTTTTTAACCTCTCAGCTCCTGCCCTCTCCTCTCTTACCTGGAACGCGGTCCCGGGAGATGCGGGAGGCGCCCGAAGTTTTCGGGGAGGGCGGGGGCAGATCCCGCTGGAACTGGAGCCCAGCCCGGGGTGCGCGGTCCGCAGCGAGCACAGCCCAGGCGGAGCAGGCTCCCTTGCTCTGCTAAAGGGGGTGAAAAAAAAGAAGGGGAGCGGATGGAGAGCGAGAGGAAGGCCCCCGTTCCTACGGGCTCCGCAGCCGAAGGGAGGAGTTAGTTTAATGAGGGAAACGTGCCCGAGTGGGCGCACGGCCGGGCGGGGCGCGAAAGTTGCGGCGCTCCGGAGCTCCAGCACCGCGGACAGCGGCACCGGGCACCCGCACATGGGGAGGAACCCCGCCCGCCGAATCGCTGATGGAAAACCCGGCAAGCTGCTCCAACCGTAAATTTCTATCACCCTTTGAAGATGGCATGCTATCCCTCCTGGGAATATGCCAAGCGGTTCCTGCCAGCACTCTCTGAAAATAGGGATCACGTCATGAGAGCCTGAAGCATCACTGATATCCCCCCCAATACACAGAAATTATACTTTACTGCATGCATTCTGACAGATTAGTGATCCACTACCACTGGCTGGTAAATATTATTAACCTTATTCTGCAGCTGAGGACATTGGGACAGAGAGGTTAAGAAATGATTGATGTTTCATACATAGAGCCAGATGCCTGGCTCTTTGTGTGAATCCAGATCTGCACGTACTTAATCTGTGGGATGGCTTTCCTCTTCAGATCATTTCTTTCCCTCCCCCTTGCTTCTTGTGTTGAATCATGGAATCAAGAGAATCATAGAATATTTTGAGTTGAAAGGGAGCTTAAAGATCATCTCATTCCAACCCATGTGCCATGGACAGGTGCACCTTCCACTAGACCAGGTTGCTCAGATCTTCATCCAACCTGGCCTTGGACATTCCCAGGGATGGAGCATCCACAGCTTCTCTGGGCAGCTTCAAGTGTAGTGCCCCAATAACACTACAACTTGGTTATCAATACTTGAAGTGTTTATAGAACTTTTCCAAGCACAGAAATATGACTTGAGGTCCTCCAGAAAATTGGTATTGTGAATGTAATACCCCAAAATAAAGCAGCACAGTTTTGTGAGAAACAACCAATAAGGAGCATAAGAACAGAACCAGATATTTTATCTACACAGAGATGGCCATGAAGCAAGTCAGGTAAGAATTCACATTATAGGCACTCCCAAGCAGAAAGGGGTGTATTCGCCTTTTGTAAACCTTAGCAAACAAAAATTTCCAGAAATTAAATGCTTATTATCTCCAATACATGAAATATCAAGTAAACATTCCAGGACAACAAACAAACTGTGTCCAATATTGTCAAAAAAGCACTGCTAAGTNTTTAACCTCTCAGCTCCTGCCCTCTCCTCTCTTACCTGGAACGCGGTCCCGGGAGATGCGGGAGGCGCCCGAAGTTTTCGGGGAGGGCGGGGGCAGATCCCGCTGGAACTGGAGCCCAGCCCGGGGTGCGCGGTCCGCAGCGAGCACAGCCCAGGCGGAGCAGGCTCCCTTGCTCTGCTAAAGGGGGTGAAAAAAAAGAAGGGGAGCGGATGGAGAGCGAGAGGAAGGCCCCCGTTCCTACGGGCTCCGCAGCCGAAGGGAGGAGTTAGTTTAATGAGGGAAACGTGCCCGAGTGGGCGCACGGCCGGGCGGGGCGCGAAAGTTGCGGCGCTCCGGAGCTCCAGCACCGCGGACAGCGGCACCGGGCACCCGCACATGGGGAGGAACCCCGCCCGCCGAATCGCTGATGGAAAACCCGGCAAGCTGCTCCAACCGTAAATTTCTATCACCCTTTGAAGATGGCATGCTATCCCTCCTGGGAATATGCCAAGCGGTTCCTGCCAGCACTCTCTGAAAATAGGGATCACGTCATGAGAGCCTGAAGCATCACTGATATCCCCCCCAATACACAGAAATTATACTTTACTGCATGCATTCTGACAGATTAGTGATCCACTACCACTGGCTGGTAAATATTATTAACCTTATTCTGCAGCTGAGGACATTGGGACAGAGAGGTTAAGAAATGATTGATGTTTCATACATAGAGCCAGATCCCTGTGTGAATCCAGATCTGCACGTACTTAATCTGTGGGATGGCTTTCCTCTTCAGATCATTTCTTTCCCTCCCCCTTGCTTCTTGTGTTGAATCATGGAATCAAGAGAATCATAGAATATTTTGAGTTGAAAGGGAACTTAAAGATCATCTCATTCCAACCCATGTGCCATGGACAGGTGCACCTTCCACTAGACCAGGTTGCTCAGATCTTCATCCAACCTGGCCTTGGACATTCCCAGGGATGGAGCATCCACAGCTTCTCTGGGCAGCTTCAAGTGTAGTGCCCCAATAACACTACAACTTGGTTATCAATACTTGAAGTGTTTATAGAACTTTTCCAAGCACAGAAATATGACTTGAGGTCCTCCAGAAAATTGGTATTGTGAATGTAATACCCCAAAATAAAGCAGCACAGTTTTGTGAGAAACAACCAATAAGGAGCATAAGAACAGAACCAGATATTTTATCTACACAGAGATGGCCATGAAGCAAGTCAGGTAAGAATTCACATTATAGGCACTCCCAAGCAGAAAGGGGTGTATTCGCCTTTTGTAAACCTTAGCAAACAAAAATTTCCAGAAATTAAATGCTTATTATCTCCAATACATGAAATATCAAGTAAACATTCCAGGACAACAAACAAACTGTGTCCAATATTGTCAAAAAAGCACTGCTAAGTTATTTTTTGGAAGAGAAAAAAAAAGGCATTTACATTGAGAAAGGAAATTTTCATTACTAATAATTCACACAAAGTGGAAAAAAAGAACTCACCACTTGCTGTTTGTCGGATATAGTTTAGTGATTGAAAAAAAATGAAGATAGACTTGTGGAAAGTTCATCAATGATCAAGAAAAACAAGGAGTAGGTAAGGTTATCTTAGAAACAAAATGCATGACCCTTCAGTTCACCAACATTTATATTATCGACTCATGTGCATGCCTTTTCTAAATACCTGTATGGCATGAGAATACAAGCTACAGCTGTGAAAGGGGAAGAGAGTATGGAAGGCTGGACAGATGGAAGTAATTAAAGTAATTAAATAATTGTTTGGTATGTATGTATTTTATTTTAAAAAACAGTTTTCCCAAGGTGTTTAATGTACATTCTAAAATGTCTTCTTTTTCTACTGAGCTTCCTTTTGTTAGCTAAGAAAAAATTTAACCTATGTATATGTAGATACATACACATACCCACGACAAAACCCAGTTCCAGGTATTTACAACATTTTGCAAAATGGAGCAAAACTGAAAGACAGGCAGGCTTTGAAATCTCAGAATCTGAGATGTAGACAGTAACATAAGCTTAGAAGAAGGGATTTAGAGTAGCAACACACTTAAAATCGCCTGGTGGAAGTTTCCCCAACAAGAGCCTGAAAGCAGGTGTGCCAATTAGGCTCCTCACAGATTGTGCAGCAGAGACACAGGCCTCTTCAGTGGAAGTGTCTTGGAGCATATCCAGTACTGATCCATGACTATGGAGATGGCTGTGTCAAAACTCAGGCTGCTATGGCTTCACACCCAGCAGTCACCTCGCTGTACAGATGGCCTGAGAGATGGAGCATGGAAGAAGAGAGCTGAAATGCTGGTGGCAGGAGTCATGAACTGACTGGGACCAACTGCAAAAAGCAATGTAAGACATCCTGCTGTGGCAGAGAACATTTGCTTTGCTGCCCTGGGCTAGACACTTATTCCCACTCAGGAAGATCATTCAGGGTAGTGTCCAGTCTGGTGTGCTCATTTTACAGGGCAATCAAAACCATCCTCATGACTGACACCTGGCAATGTTGGTGGCACTGCTTTGACATGGCACAGCTTCTTGGCATCCATGGTCTCAAGGCAGTTTCCACCAGAGAAAAATTTTTCTCAGATACTGAAAAATCAAAATTAAACAAGGGCCAAGCAGTTATGATCCAAAATAATCAAGGACTGAATAATGATCAGCTCAGAATGTAATTAAAATTACAAGATGCATGAATATATTCTTAAGATAAGATATCTTTGGCCTCTTCCATTTTGCTATAGACAGAGTCCTCTTATGTCAGACACAGACAAGTATGGGACAGCTACAGCAAAAATCTGCCTTCATTGAAGAGCTTATGGTCTATTAAGGTAAAAGTCTTGAGAAGAATAATGTACTTACTGTACTGCTGTGTGGGCAGCATAAGTTTTAAGTGTTCTTAATTATTCATTTCTTTGCTGCTAAGTGCTTTGATTTAAAAATGATGTGATGTGTGCATGCAGTGTTGATACTCAGATAACTTAATTGTTTTGGTAATATAACAAGGCATATGATGTAATGTCAATAGACTGCACCTTGTGTGCATTACAAGCTTTTCCATGTGGATGCTTATCCTCTAGTGACAAAGCTAATGAGTCCTAATACGTGCACAGGGTAAGAAAGAGACTGCTGTGATGGACTCTTAATAAACAGTTAAACAGATTGGTGGGGGAGCCAAGAAAAAGCCTCAAAATCTTGGCTTGGAACTGGTTTTGGGATGATATAAGCAGATGCAACAGATTTGAATATGAAGAAAAGGAAAAGCCTGAGGGAGAAAGATACTGAACTACTGCAGATATTTGTTCATAATTACAAACTATCATCTTCCCTCCCAAAAATATGCTCCAAGCAACACCAAATTTACAGAGTATTCCGAGGAGTAATTCAGGCTCAAAAATATTAGTTACTATAGGGAACAATGAATTTTCTTCTCCAGGTATTTCAATAAAGGAGTACAAAGTATCTAATTAAATGTAAACAGGCAAGTGGGTATTCATGCCTTCCAACTGATGCCTGGGAAAATCTTTCTGATGACTATACAGAAAATCTACATTTCTAATCATATCACCAAAACAGCAATAAGTAAATAGCTTTCATTCTTTTTTTTTTTTTTGAAGTTCACATCCATTTGTTTTGAAGCAAAATAGAACTGGAAATACACGTAGAGAGAAAGGGAAATAAAATCTAGGCAATTACTATCATTATGGCTCTGCCACTTGGGAGCAGTAGCATTTATTGCTCAGGTCTTCTTGAAGGAAGAGGGTTTAGATGGGACAGGTATTAACAGCTCACTGTTCAGAGCAAAGAGGAAATTCTCACCTTTATGTAATAATTGTATGCTATGTAGTCTTTTTAAACACATATAGTCTACACTATTTACTGTGAGAGCAGTGAAGCCTGGCACAGGTTGCCCAGAAAATTTGCGGGTGCTCCATCCCTGGAAGTGTTCAAGGCCAGCTTGGATAGAGCTCTGGGAAGTGTGGTCTGGTGGAAAGTGTCCTCACCCTTGTCAGGAGGTTGAAATGAGGTGATCTTTATCTTCATCTTCCCTTCCAACACACACCACTCAGTCATCCTATGACCCAATGCAAGAACATTCATGTAAGAGTTATCCTAGATCTGTTATAGAGTGTATCTTTCTGGACAGCTTGTGGGGTTTTTCTTGCTTTGGGTATTGTTATTGTTGGTGGTGGTTTAGTTTACTTTTTGTTTGTTTTGGTTTTTTTTGTTTTTTTTTTTTTATGAGTGTTTGGGATTTTGAAGATATTAATATTACTGAACGGCAGCAAAAAATAGCAGGAAATCACCTCCTGTAATTAAGATAGGAAGATTAATTAGAGAAACCAACTTTCTTCTCTGTATCCATGAGTATTAGTACCATTGAAATTAGTTAGTATTTTGGAAATTATTTCAGCAGAATTGGGATTTTATTGAACTATTTTAGTAGGTATGAGGTATGAACATGTCAACAAAATGAGAGGAGGATGGAGAATAGGCTGTAAATGTAACACCCCTAATTAAAACTATAATGAAATATAAGCAAATCACTACTGTGATTCACATTTTGTTTTTAGAAGCACATCTACTAACACCTTTCTTTCCCCCAGTCAGCCTCAACTTAAAAGTCAGATTTACATTCTACGTGGCCAAAGGTGTTCTCCCATTTGAAGGATTTCTCATACAGAAAACAGATGTGATAAATAAGAACAAACCCATCATTGTGGTATCAGACACAAGTACAAAATACAGTATTGGGTTATCAGGATGAACTAAGATAACCTTTTCCCAATTGCTTATCTTGAAAATTAAGATTCTATCCGAGTTGTGTCAAAAATAAAGTATAATCATGCTGTTGAGTGAAAATTAGCCTCTGAACCCCTTGTAGTGTAGAAGGTTAAGCACTTTGGTTACTTCCTACCTAGATCTGACCCAAAATCTCAGTTTCATAATGCCAAACCAATTTCTAATTGATTTTATATCACCATTGATTATTACAGCTATGTAAGACTTCATCCAATTGAGTTATAGAGGAGGGGAGGGGGGAAAATCTATCACAAAGATACAGAAGCATCCATCAAAGATGCATTTAGAGCAAATGGACAATGCACTTCTTTTTTTTTTTTTAAAGTTGTAATTGTATTCAAGGGAATGACATTTAGCAGCCCATCCACTGCAGGTTATTGAAATATTCTGTGACCTTGGCTCCACTTCCAAATGGAAAGCAAAACCACAGATAAAACTGCAGGGACTACAGAAATCAAATTTTTGTCTCAATTACATTGTTTTGAAAATGTTCAATAGTATGCTAATGATCTTAATTAGTCTCAGAGATACCAATTTTGGAATCAGTGCTTAGCCAAAAACCACATGTTGAATAAGCCCACAATCTGTAAATGGACAGAGTTCAATACATAAGTGAATCTGTACATATTTACTAGAATAGTCCAACTATTTTGCTGAGAGCAGGGGGAGGGTTGCCAAATAGTTGTACCAGTATCCTTGTATAAGCTCAACACACACAGAGCACTTTAATTATAAGTTAGTTCATCACTTTTTAAGATTAAACCATGGTGATACAGCTGCAGTCATGCTGGATGGGCATTTTCCACCCTGCTACATCGTGGCAATTAAAGCAGTAAGCATGTGTTTAGCAGTAATGCTCTTTTTTATTCATGTCTCTACTTCTTGGAGTGCAAAATCAGCCAATTTTTTTTTTTACATTTTATTTCAGAAGAGACAGGGAAGTGTAGAAGTTGAAGGCCATCCCCTCGAGTGCCAGTGTCTTTAAGAGTTATTTATTACAGCTTGGGTCTGTTCACTGAACTCAGCTGTAAAGTAAAGGAGTAGGAAGAGAGAGAGAGCAGGAGCTCTTTGCCTGACAGCAGTTGTTAGAGCAGCACTCCTGATTATTGTAATGGGTTCACTTGCCAAATGCCTTTCATACCAAAAGCAAGGCTGTTAAACGTGAAGTTGAGAGGGTGGATGGTTTTTTTTCCCCAATGAAAAAGTATTCTGCACATCAAACCCCCACCAGTGAGCATTAAAAGCATTTAGATGTTTGAGGGAGTCTTATTTCCAGGGGGACATCACAGCATCTACCTGTCTTTTGTGGCTTCTGAGCACTTTGTTCACAACAATGAATCAGTGCATAGGAGTCCTTTTAGATTTCACAAATAACTAAGGTTTAGTTTTATCTCTTTTGATCAGTAGCATTCATAAATAAGGCCTATTTCTCACTTCCCACTCCCTGGAAACAATTAGAGTGACTGAACTGAAAGCCTTTGCTCATCTTTTCAGCTCTTTAGCAGCAAAGTTCATTTCAGACAAAAATCAAAGATCAATGCTGGTTTTTTATCAGCCACTAACCTGCTCCCAAAACTACACAGTTACTACACAAATATTTGGACACTTTAAAATTAATAAACAACCAAAACTCCCTCACTTCAAACCCTTCCTCTACTGACTGAGAGGAAAAAAAAATCTTTGAGCAGCAAAGAAGAAAACAAGCCTTTGGTTCCTTTGAAGGGAACACCTCTCCCATGCCTTGGCACAGCTGTCACCTGTGGGTGACAGAGCACAGGGCTGGAGCAAATGCCAGTGGGAGGGAGAGAACTCCAGGGCTTCCTGCAGCCTGGGAGGTCTGGGGCCGGGAAAACACATGGCAAGGAACATATGGATTGGTGGGGAAAATCAGAGCTGGAAAGGCTGATGATTGCTCCCACGAAAAGTGCAGCTGAGGCAAATACTGCACCCATCCTGTCAGCAAAGTGGAGTGATTTTAGACATCACAGGGGAACTGAAAACATGAAAATGTATAAAGAAAAATCAAGGAATTTCATGTTCTTGCTGATGCTTTCCAGTAAGCAGAACTCAATGAGGGCAATTACTCCCTGGGTATGTGGTAACCCAATTGGAACAGAATTAGGAAAAAATAAATCACTTCTGGGATCTGTCTTATCTGACTGACACATAATTTAAAAATAAAAACAACAATTAAAAATTTGCTTCTCAAATCTTTACTTTATAAGGGGCATTTTGAAACCTCAACAATGTTGCTGGGACCAAATTCACATGCACAACAATGTAAGGACAAGTAGAAGACAGAGTAAGAGAAATCAGAATAGACTTACTTTTTTTTAAATTTTTTTTTATTTTATTTTGTTTCAGACTATTTTTGTTACTATTATTACTGCTTACACTTCCAGATAGGTCAAACTGTGTTTCCAGGAGAGGGAAACATGGCTTTGGCTTCTGTGTTAGGTTGGGAAGATTGACTTTCTTACTTTGGTGCAAAGCAAGTCACGTACCATATTCTGGCTAGTTTCTTTCAATCACAGAAAATAAAAAGTTTTGTGTACTCCACAGATTTATTTTTTTTTTAGTAATAATATTTTTGTTTACTTTGTATGAAGGATACTATTGCACTTGCATTTTAGAGCACGTATGAATATAGTGAGTGTACAGATGAGTAGCTCCACATTACTTGAGCTTTATGGGAAAATAAAAATTATAATTATTGCTCCCAGTTTACCTAACTTATTAAAATACCAATTTATGAGGCATTTCTGCTGGCTTTTAAACCATCAGAACACCTGCAACTCACTTGAGCCCTTACAGACCTGTAATTGTCTTTACTGACACATTATGCATAGATTTTATGTATGATATTTCATTACAGCTTCCCCAAGCCACCAGCCTGCTTGCAGAATTTAAAAGAATTAGAAAAAGGAATTTTAAAGTACAATTAAGAGGAGGAAGAGAACTCTGTGTGGAAATCACTCTCAAAATTGAAACGAGATTTTCCAATTATTTTTCTAAAGCACTTTTAGGCAAGACAACAAAGAGAATGAGCTAGTATAGTCAAAGAAACCTCAATTCCTTTTGCTACTGTTCTGTAATGGATGTACTAAAAAATCATTAATATATCTCTGAAAGACGAGGAGTTGGAAATATAGCACCACAGTTATTGGTTGTCCTTTATTAGCAAGTCAAAGTATTGCTCCAGGTTTTCTTACCATATGTATTGAGAAAAAAGAAAAGCTGCAAAAAGTATTAATTCTGAAAATAGCATACAAAAGTAGAAAAAGAAATCAATAGCAACAGGAATCTAGGGAATAGATTAAAAAAAATCACAAGGGCTGGAATGGTTACTTATAAATGACAGATGAAAAGCAAAAATCAATAGAAAACTCTGAAGAAGGTATCACAGGAATAAATGAATATATTCTCCAGAAAAATGAATGGTTTGTGTATNAATAGAGATTATATATATATTATATAATATATATAACATATATATTATATATTATAATATATATAATATGTATTATATATAATACTATAATAATAATACTATAATGATCATATTTGTTAGTTGCCTTTTTACTGCTTGAAGTGCATCATTGAAAAGAGCACATTGAGACAAAAGTGGGAAGAAAGCCACTGAGTCACAGTTTCTGACTTGGAAA